>JADLZK010009807.1:0-285122 GCA_015847255.1 Hyparrhenia diplandra
TGGTCCACGCATGCTTTTGCAGCCTGGTCAAGGTGAAGAGCAAATCTTTACAAATGTTGCTCACGTCGCCATAGGGACAGGATTTTAGGCGGGAGACCAGGGCAATGTCACTCATCTATTCTTCTCTTATACTGTGTATTAATGTATTGGCTCTTTGTATGTCTGTAAACTAGTGTATGCTTTTGCCCGTCATGTGATACTCCTGAAGGAGAAGCTTGTGGATTGACAAAATTTAGGCTGTTTGCTTTGCTGCTATCAGGGCTATCAGACCAAGAGTGAGGGCCCACTGGTGGATCTGGCTTTGTTGCATATAGTTCATTTAATTGTACTTTTTGGTGTTGTTGATGTTTTTGTGCCTATATAGAAGGTGATCCCGTAGGCCTCCTTTAAGACCGCGATTAAGATAGCTAACTTTCTGTGGCGAGTTTCTTCATGCCCTGCAACAACTTCTAGCATCAAATCTTACTTACCCAACATTGCGTTTATCAAAAGCGGCTGTTGTTCACTCACTTCACTTCGAACCTGTTGCATACAACAGTAGATCCTGCAATGCCTTAAGATTGCAGAAGTATATCAACTAATGTCATCTTTCAGACTTCTTGTAAGGGGTTGCATTAGCTTTTTAACTGCACTGTATTTTTCTAATTGTTTTGCAGCTAAATACTCTGATCTGGCGTTTGCCCTTAAAAATTTCTGGAAGTGCTTAAAATGCACAAGTGATGATTGATATTGAATGTAGTACTAACTACACAAAAACAACCTTTTGGATCACCCACAACAGCAAGTGTACGCCTTTGGAAGATATAAAGTCGTTCCTGCAACTAGCACGGATCTTACAGAGCGACAAAGCAACTGGCCAGAAACTTATCCTTAGTTACATATTGTATACTGCAATCTGTTTTGGCTAGTACTAACTTGGTATGCTGATTCAAAATTTTCTTACTCTACTTTTCACTTCTGGTTTCTCTACTTTTACTATAATCAAGTGCATCAGCTTTATCTATATTCCTATAATATTATATCTATCATTCTTATTTTAGTAGTTCATTTTACTGTAGTGTTATAGCTCCGGCGCGAGGGTTTATAAACGACTTCTACTGCATCTTCAGAAGAAAATTCATGCGCCGGGATTTCATTTTGGTCATGCTCACTGGATTAATACTGGGGAAACACACCGTCCCTCAGTGTCTGTTCATTTTCATATGTGCTTTATATTATTTTTGATCTTCCATTATAAAATTGTGTCTCTGTGCTTTTCAGAGGCTTGTGCTATTGGTTTTGGCAGAGGAATTTACGCCGATCTAATGTGTGTACTAGCTTGTGCTTCTTTGTAAGCATTTTATTAATAGAGAAACGGTATAAGTCCTTTCTCTTTGCTTAACTATTAGGTTATAAAGCGACATCTAACCATCTTGCACAAAAGAAGCTACCTGTTAGCTGATATTGGCATCCTAAAAAGCTTTTGTAGAATTACTGTTGTTCCGTCATCAAAACACGCTCTGACTACTAGCCTGTAAATATCAACAGCAAGCCTATACTAAAATGAAAGTGAAACATCTCGAAGATTTTCAAGACACTCATGTCGCTGTCATGCTCACCCATTATCCAAAACGGAAAAATCACTACCTGAAAAAGTAACTTGTAACTAGAACTGATTGGATCTGTTGACTCCTCACAAACTCTTGTTAGGATTTCCATTTGGTCATGTGCTCATGAGTGAATGGGATTGTGATATACTCTCCCTATTGTGAGTATTTGAGTAGTAACCTGCTGCTAGCTCGCTACCATTCTCATCACTACTGGCTGCACAGTAGCAGACTGTACGCAGTCCAAGTGCCTTCTACTGGCTGCAAAGAGTGTACTGCATAGCAACTTCCTGGCAAGTAGATCTTTAGACTAAAGACGCATGCTCACGAGCAGTCATGCAGGCTCTTCCTGCGCCTAATTTTCTGAGGAGAAAAGCTACTCAAGTGGCTGGCTTTGCTTCCTAGCCTTGTACTCTCTTCTCTGCAGGCTGAGGCCTCAGATGCAAGCCTGCACTTACCGATGTTGCCACTGGCCTGACTATTCTTCGCACACCTCCGCGGACACCTCTGGACGTAGACACGCGTATTTAATCACTCAAGATAGCGTTGGAAGCAGTACGCTAAAGTGCTGGCTAGTCATTACCTCCCGGCTGCTCCAAGCCACACATGCTGCATGCATGCAGCTAGAAACCATGGGTTGCCAATTAGAGCATACTTTGGTACGTGGGAATAAAATACGATGATTTAAGACGCATGCGTACGTCAGCCATAATCACGGCGCATCAAAAGCGAGCGCTATGATAAATACGTACGTACGCGATCTTCCTCCATGCTTTCTGCATCTGGTCGCATATGTAGCTTGCTTGCTTGACAGCCGGAAATTAGTGGCCGAAGTTGAGAGTGAGTTAAGTTATAGAGGAGCCAGAAATACTTTAGAACCTCTTAGGAACATTTGAAAACTGATTTTTTTCTTGAATTGCATTTGTAGCGACATATCTTCGAGCAAGCCCTTTCACACAATAGCTTTCAGATAAGAAGCACCTGGCTGATAATACATATTTTCCAACAAAGTGAGGAGCATATGGTTGCAGCCTCAAAGCTGTACATACCTTTTTGCACTCAGATCTTACAAACGAAAGGTTCCTCTTCAAAATTTCTTTCTAAGGACCTGGGACATTTTGGTACAGCACTCATTGACATACTGTGTGTGTGTCTCACACCGTCCATGCCTCCTGAGGTGATCACTGAGGCTTATTCGCTTCCAAACTGTCCTGGAATTAAAGTATCAGACTAAGTCTACTCAAAGGCACTGAACACCCCTCATCCTGCTCTTCTGGTCTCACCATGGGCACTGGTTTGGATGAGGCAGCCCTCTGGGCGCAGCAAGTGTATCAGCAGATCAACCGCCTGTCCATAAGGGGAAAATTTGGTACTTCTAGGGTACCCAAGGTGGCACTTTCGCACAAGCTCTCAGCGCCGGCTCGAAGTGCAACGGCTTTCTCCCGCTGTGAGAGAAGGGCCACATAAAGCCGATGCGCTGAATAATACTTCGAATCTCCACTGATGAGTACGTCTCTCTCGCAGTGCCAGATGCGCAGCCGCACGCATTAATGTTCCCTGTGTCCCCGCATTGCATCGTAAGAAAAATCATAGAGGGCAACACCACTACTACCACTAATATCCTGGACCCATTGATGATCCATTAGGGGTTTCACAGTAAGCTGGTTCTCTTCACTTGAGGATTAAAGCAAGAAGATAGGGGGCCAGTCCAGCAATTGATATTCTTCGATCCACCATCGGGTCCAAAATAAGGCGGGTGTTTCCATTACCCACATTAGTAACCATGCCGATTGGGAAAAAGGCCCTGCTCAGGCATGAACTTGATAAGAAAGCAGCCCACTGTTTGTTAGTTGCGTGTTGGTAAGACAAAGCCATTACATCCCAATGCCTGTCCACAGGATTTAAGATCATGAAATACCTTCAAGTTTTGAGGCGCATGCAAACTTTTGTCTAACCTAATAAAACAATGTCCAACAATTGCCTTTTCTCCACACACCACCCCAAAAAAATTTCAGAAGATTTTGCTCCATGACCCTGGATGGCCCAAGGAGGGCCTTATAGGTGATAGCTAGATAGATCACCGTTGTGGTCATAACCCTTTGCCTGAACCAATTTATCCCGCGAAGCGAGGTCTAGGGGCAAATTCCTTTGAATGTGTTTTTCCCATGTCAAACATGTATTTTTATCGTAACCAATGCTATGTGTGTTTTTATATCAACAAATTTGTTGCAAGATGATAACCTTGGACCTGTTTTTATAGTGTTGTGTTCACATCGCCTCCTGATGGTGGGGTTTGTTTTCCACTTATACTTATAAGTTGATATGGGGATAATAAGGATCAATGAGACCTCGCATGACAAAACGAGGGTTGGCATTCTGAGTTCCACATAATTTTGACTTACATATCCTTTATTTTCCCTTCTCATAAGTTGGTTTGTCTCAGGATGATGGAGTTTTTAGTTTTGATAATCTTGTGTGTGCTGGGTTGATTGAATATCTTGACAATGAAGAGAACAACAATGCACTGGTACATGCTTTTATTTGTTTGCCTTCTTTATGGTTTGTTATCAAAAAAAATGGCGGTGTGTGTTAATATGATTGAAAATACTTTGCATTGTATGTGAGCACATGGATCAAGTAAGATGATGTTGACAGAAGCAGCACAAACACATTGAAAAATAGAGCCATTGAGTATCTTAGGGTTGTATCTGGACTTATTCTGTATCCACACTATAAACTACCTTTCCACGTAATACTTATCAGGTAAGTGATGTAGATTATCATTTATATATCTCATTGCTTTTTGGTTTATTTAATATTGATATTTCTCTTTTATTTCAGTGTGCAATGGGTAAGCAAGTTTATGGGAAATTACGTAGAATCACAGGTAATGAAACCCCAATACTTATACCAGTTACTCATTATTGCATTCCCTTTTTTTGTTCAAAATTTCGATTTAAA
Source organism: Hyparrhenia diplandra (assembly GCA_015847255.1). Lineage (NCBI taxonomy): Eukaryota > Viridiplantae > Streptophyta > Magnoliopsida > Poales > Poaceae > Hyparrhenia > Hyparrhenia diplandra. The sequence goes on from JADLZK010009807.1 coordinate 4,548, forward strand.
TGCCACGCTGATTGGTTTGTTATACTATTGCGTATGTATTCAGAATATTCAGAAACTTATTAATTTTCATATTGTATTTAATGGCTTGTTTGATTTTTCTGATACTGTGATATCTGGGTTTCTATCTTGTTTCGTGTTCTTTTACCTTTTGTGGCAAAAGTAATGTTTTATTTTCTTTTGTACGCACCGCAGTTGTTTAGAGCAGATTCACTATTTTGTACTTTTACTAGTGTATGCACAACGTCCATTCGTTAACGACGAAAAACTATTGAGTTGGTTTGTGTCTCCAAAATCTCACCCACATTATTCTTTTGATTCAGTATGGTGGATATATTTTTACTGCAATTTGTTTTCAGGTGGGTATGATAAACTTGGTGCTGGGCAGAACGCTACTGTTAAGCGTCATGGATATAGTGGTTAAGTGATATTGAAGATGCAATAGATGAATAAGTCATCCCTTTGATCGAGGGTTTGGGCCAAGCCGTATAGCATTGAAAGTAATATTGTACTTGCAATCAGTGTCATTTAGTTTGTTTTTGATTGATTGAAGTGCTTTTGCTGTCATGTCTCTAGTTCTGTTGGTCATTTGGTTCCTTATATATTATTGATTTTTTGTACATATATGCTATTTTCCACTTACAGGTACACAGTTTTAAAGGACAACTATGCAGATGGCATAATGGATAGGATTGCTAAACCCCCAAAAGATAAAAAATGGTAGCTTTTGATGAAGCAGAATATGAGAGTAAGATATGGAGAGTTATCACTACCCTAGATTCTGCAACTATTTTTAGAATTGTTTAATTTTTCTCACCTGAGCATGTCTCTAGTTAACACTAACAATATGACATTTATTATCAGGCATTGATGAAGATGGAATTGTCGCACCTGGTCAAATTATTCAAGTAATCATGATATCTATGTGAACAAGCAAACTCTATGGAACACTTCAAAAGGTATTGGCAGGCCATTGACAGACACGTAGGTATTTTCCTTTGTACTTTTTTTTTGTTGTTTATGTCTCCACTTCAATTTTTAGGGGTTATGAAGTTTTAGTCTTGATGAATGCTATATATTTTCGTGTATTTACACATCTAGCTGCTACAAGGACCTCTGCCATTTACAAAGGGTGTTGATGGTGAGACTACTGTCGTAGATCGTGTAATGCTGTGCTCAGTGATACAAATGACAAGTTGTCCATTAAGTGTATTATTCGCCAAATAAGAAGGCCAGAGGTATGTTTTTGTATGCTCCATACACCTTTTTGCACGGATGGATATGTACATTTTCCTCTTTCATGCTTTATATATATATGTGCAGGTTGGTGACAAATCTCAGTGCAGCAAGACATGGGCAAGAAAAGGTGTTTGTGGCAAAATGTCTATCTATGCAAAGAAGTACTTCTCCCTTTCTGAGAGATGAAATCTCGTTCCTGATTTAATCATGAATCCACATGGTTTCCTGTCTAGTCTTAAGTTTCGTGTTATCTGTTTTATGTTATTTTCCTCACCTATCTTATTTTCCATTTGAGTGAAAGTTTTTCTTTCTCGCGATCATTAATATGAATATTGTAAGTGTGTAGTTCTGATGTGTAAAATCTTCGTATACCATTTGAGGGCGTTCTTTCGTTCTCATTCTCTGTCGTCACCAACTCATGCGTTAGAGGTTGATATTTTCTGTGCAGTGGGAGATGACATTATATAGAGAACCTCGATGGTTTCTCGCTATGGCCTCATAGGTACGTGGACCTTGACAGCACTTTAACGACCTCCATTTAAACTCAAAGTGGAAGTGAGCATCTACGGGAAGCACTGAATTCTGGAGCTAGTGCGAAGCCAATAAAAGCTGCTCCAAGTTTGTGCTTATAATTACTGGAATAAGATCGCCACTTTGTAATTTTGAAGGTATCATTACTAGAGAGCATTGCTTTCTGGATGATGACGACTGGGTGAAACCCAGTGGCACCATCGTGATTTTTGTGTTCGGCGTTTGCTTTGTGGGATCACTAGCACCCAGGGCGGTCTCCTAGACTCAATCACATTAAGATTAAGACAGTGAAATGCCAAATCACATCAACTCAACGGAAGCACTACAGTCAATGAAGTGGTAGTAAAGCTTTGAAGTTCATGCTTGTTAGACTTTTATAATACTTTGTAACAAAATGATGACCTGTTGAGTAAGCACGAAGGTGAATCAGACTGACATGGTTAGTGTGAGCCAGCACTGACATTAAGGATCCAGAGTCACATGAAGCAAATGCCAAATAGACATAAGTAGGGAGCACTGACAAAATGGACTCAACATGTGGACTGCAAAAACTACACCACGACTCGCAACAATATGATAAACAAGGCGATCCTCAAGAAGTATATTTGTTCCATAGGATCCACTTCGACATGTAGTGGGCATGCAAAATAATCAATGTTAAGGCTGCCTTTATATGGCTAAATTGCCAGGACACATCATGTTATTTGATCCCTCCTTCCTAGGACATCCCACTAGTTGATTCTGTTTGAGGCACATTGTGGTTTTGTAGTTTGTCCCTAGGACTATCATATAATACAGTTGAGTTACAAAAGAACATTTTGACCTTCTCCTTTTTAGTCCACCTGTCATACTGCTTTCTATTTACACTAGAACAAAAAATCTCGGCCCACTTGGGCTTGTTTCTGAGCTCTTGTTGTATATTAGGATAAAGCGACAACAAAAACATTACCCTAATAAAGTGAACACAGAAATTAAAACAACTAGAGATAATCGATTTTTGTTTTTGTTTGCATTCATTAATACTGTTTCTGCATTTGTTTCTGTCATTATCATAATTAATTTTGTGTTTGAGAAAAAAAATGTGAAACTAGAAATAGTTTAGGCCGAGAGACAAACCTGAGTTAAGCTGGCAGGTTTTGAGATGATAAGTGCTGGTTTGGGGAGAAAAGAAAAAGAAAATGTGAAAGGCATAATGGTCTTTTTAACCTATCTCCGAAATGTTTGTTTTCTTCAGCACCTAGCAAAATCTATGGGTGGATGTTGAGACAAACTGTTGTATCAGGTGTTACCTAATTCATATTCTAGTGCTAACAGCACAATGGCCAGTTGTCAAGTTCTTTTATTTATGTCATTACTTATTTCAACCAGTATCATGAAGCACTCTTTTTTCCCCAATGGGTATTGCTATGGCCTCACATAGTGTATGAATGTGAATTTTTTCCAGGTTTGCAGAAAATGTGGTTTATTAGGCTATTACAATCATAAACTGAAGACAGCATACTGTTCAATGTGCAAAAACGGGAAAAATATGGCCAAGATGAAGCTGCCATATGCTTGCAAGCTTTTTTGTTCCAGGTACTGCATAAGGCGTAATGTATTGCTCTAGTCATAGAACCTGATTTATTTTGTCCCTGCAATGTAATTGTTTCTCTAAGACTTCTTAACTGCCACAAAGAATTAGAACAGTTTTTTTTTTTTTTTTTTTCAGGTATAGTACTCATATGGTGTATCGTGTATGTATGGATCATTTGTGTGTGAATTTTTTGTGAAGATTAATATCCCTTATATGGACTACTTTGTTTAGTTCCCAAAATGCAGGTTGTTTTAGCTTTTCTCTAAATGAAACCATTTCTCTAAATGAAACCATCCTAGAACTTTCTGTGAGCCTTTACTTGGTGCCACCTTGATATTATGCTACTACTCACAAATGAAGTGTAGCAAAGCCATTTGATCTACTATTTTTTAAGCCTTGTGCACTAGTCTAAAGTGGTTTATTTGGAATTGGCCGATTGCACACATAGTTTTTCTTTTTTTGGCAGATTATTTAGACAAATACATGTTAGAGCTAGTTTAGTTAATGGAGATGCTGGAGCTCTTTATCAGCCCGCCTATTTCTCTTTATAAATCTGCCTGGTGCCTGCACAAAATTGCACAATCTACTTAACCCAAATGAACTATCTAGTATTGGTCCCATTCCTAAATGATAGATATCATTTCTTGGTAGGGGAAAGTCAAGTTATACTATGAGGAATTTTGTCAGTATTACCTTAACTAATTCTGCTAGTACATGTAGGGTATAGCTATGCCATGCTTGATTGTTCATAAACCAAGTTACCATGCATTTGATTTCATTGTGTTCATTCGTTTGATTTTCTATTTCAGGAATTGCATGCAATGAATGTTGTTCCTCGCTTGAAGTTAACTGAAGTATAACTAGCAAAAGACACCTGTGCGCACTGGTTAGGAAGCTAGAAATACAACATTGTATATAATTGTACATGTCAGCAAAAAGAAACAACAGTGGTAACGCAGGTGTATGATATGAACAGAACAGTGGCTAAAATATTTCAAGGATAGAGAACCATAGATTTTTGCAGTTTCACATTTTTTGTTTATTAGCATTTGTGTCATGAAGCTCCTATCTTTTTCAATTGTAATGTGCTAACCACATGTGACACTTTCATATTTTGAAGTGACTTTCATCTTGGACTGAATGCTACCATTTATGGGTAGTTGTTTAAGCACTCTAATTGCGAAATTTTTAAATATACCGAAGTGCCGATGTTTAACAGACCTGCAAAAACAGGAACAAAAGCAAGTTGTCAGATAACATTCATTTTTTGCAAGTCAGAATACATGAGATGTGAGATGCAGCATGTAAAGATATATAGGCCTTGCTGATTTATGCTTCCTTACTGTAGACTTGTATCATTTTTAGGGAGGACTCAACTTGACTCCGGAGTATAATATAAAATAAACAAATAATAAATAAACATGTAATCTAAAGCATTCTTTAGATTAATCTTCTCGAGAAGTGAAGCCTCCGTGGGCTGAGGACTGTCAGCGACAACTTAACGTGGGTGTGGGTTGGAGTGGTTCTCGTGAATCTCGAGGACAATTAACTAATGCGTTGTTCTTTGCCCCACTTTAACCAGGAAGTGCATCTCCTACTTTCCTCTCTCACCACCAGTAATCGCGAGTCAAGATGGCCGAAATGGTGGCGAGCGCCGCCACCGGCGTGATGGGCACCGTCCTCGGCAAGCTGGCTGGCATGCTCACCGAGAAGTACAAGCTCGCCAAGGACGTCGAGCACGGGATCCGCTTCCTTCTTGGGGGCTGAGCAGCATGGATGCTGTTCTGCAGAAGCTTGCCAAGATGGACGACGACCAGATCGATCCACTTGCCAAGGACTGGAGGAGCAAGGTACGTGAGCTGTCCTACGACATCGAGGACTGCGTCGACCGTTTCATGCTCAACCATAGCCACGGAGGTACCAAGGCCAACTTTGTGCGCAAGACCATGCGAAAGGTGAAGACGCTGTTCAAGGACGGAGAAATAGCAGAGCAGATCCAAGAGCTCAAGATCCTCGTCAACGAGCAGAGCGAGCAGAGGAAACGCTACAACGACTTCAATCAGTGTCTCCACGCCTCTCCGCAGCCGGTGCTCTTGGATCCTCGAGCACCTGCACTTTTCAAGGAGGCCAGGGATCTCGTTGGAATTGATGGTCCTCGCGAGGAGATCATCCGGTTACTGAAATGTGAAGACACGAAGGAAGACAAGGTGGTGTCCATCTATGGGATCGGTGGACAGGGGAAGACCACCCTCGCCATGGAGGTGTACCGTAACATCACTGAAGGTTTTGAATGCCGGGCTTTTGTGTCTGTATCACAGACTCCAGACATGAAGAAGCTTCTTAGAGATATATTGTCTCAAATAAGCAAGAGCGATTTTTGACATGTCAGAAAGGCTGGAGACGGATCACCAGCTCGTTCGCACAGTGCGACAATGCTTAAAGGACAAGAGGTAACTGAGATTATTTGTTTTCCTAATAGTTAATGTTTATATTTTTTTTTTCATCACATGAGATTAGAGGTGAAAGACTAATCTAATTTGGACATTCATGGATTTTAACAAATGAACTAGAAATTCAAATTTTGGTGGAGGACCATCTCTTCCCAGTTTTTTTTTTTTTTGAACTAGAGGGTATTAATTGGACATCCAACTTCCACCTATGAGATCGAGATCACCTAAATACTAGGCCCTTTAAGAAAATTTCTGTGAATTTTAGAAAATGATTTATTTTGTTGCCCCAATGAACTAGTAGACATCATAAAGATGATACGACAATGGTCAACTGCGCCATGGTAATGTCCACAACGGCTGGCTCATGCATCTATGCTTGTTTTTGTGTGTACCATTTTGGTAAAAAAAAATTACTTTATACCATCTAATCCATATTCAGTAAAAATTACTTCTTCAAAAATATGATTAGCTAGGATTCTAAATACCATGCATAAAAAATCTCATTTAGGAACTCAGTTTTTGAACTGAATGCTTCATGTCTTTTGAGTGGGTCTCCAGGTGTTCTAATGCGTCAGTTAATATTTTGGAATTTGTAATATATTTTTAAAATATTAGTACTACTAATTTAGTAGTTTACAGTCAGTATGTACTTCTCATGTGTAATAGTAATACTTATACTTCCTGATAGAAAAGTGTGACACTACGATCCATTCTGTTATTAAATTTCTCCGATTTTTCCACAATATATATGCTCAAATTTATGGTAACATGCATGATTCCACAACTAATGCATGCAGGTACTTCATCTTGATTGATGATATCTGGAGTGTAGAAGCATGGGATCATGTACGATCTGCCCTACCTGTCAATGACAATGGAAGCAGAATTATTACTACAACACGCAATAAATTAGTAGCCGAATCTTGTTCTACCGGCATTGTTGAACAAATGTATGAAGCAAAGCCACTTAGTGATGATGACTCCAAAGATTATTCTTTAAAAGGATATTTTTGCACAGCGAACAAGATTGTCCATAAGATTTGAAGAAAGTATCTAGTGATATTTTGAGGAAATGTGGTGGCTTACCATTAGCCGTGATCAGTATGGCTGGTTTATTAGCAGCTAGAAGAAGTCAAACGGTGGAAGCCTGGGTCCATGTATTGAGGTCCATTTCAGATGCAGTCGACAAAGATTCTCCCATTGATAAGATGAAAAGAATTCTGCTGCTTAGTTACTTTGACCTTCCTCACCATCTAAAGAGTTGTTTGCTATATCTGAGTGTGTTTCAGAGGATTATTTGATTGATTGCCGACAGTTGGTATTGCTATGGGTAGCGAAGGACTGATTCCTGGACGGGGACGGGGAATGCATGGAGGAGCTAGGGAGAAGTTACTTGAATGAGCTGATCAATAGAAGCTTGGTAGAGCCAACCAAGGTTGGGTTCCATGGCACAACCGTGAAAGTGTGCAGAGTTCATGATGTCATCCTTGAGTTCATCATGTCAAAGGCTGTGGAGGACAACTTTGTTACTATATGGAATGGTGGTCGTTTTTCTCAAAATTATCCTTCAAACAAGATTCGCCGATTATCCATCCAGGAAGACAGTTCTTCCCAGGTGGAAAGAGATTGCCAAGGCAATAAAAAAAGGAGCTCATATTCGATCCATTACTATATTTGGTGGTAATTCAGTTCTGGTCAAAAAGCATGCCTCGGAGTTCTTAAGTAGCCAAGTCTTGCGAGTGCTGAATATAACTGAAGTGTATGATGGATGCTGTCTTGGACGTGTCAAAAGTTATCGTCAATTGAAGTACTTGGAGTTGGGCTGTGGTTGGGAGGACAGCAAGCTACCAGAAGATATAGAAAAGTTGCAACATCTACAGACACTAAATGTGAGATTTGCCGAGCTTAAAAAGTTACCAACATGTTTTATGCAGTTGCATAAGCTGGTACGTCTTTTGATATTTGATGGGGTGCAACTACCTGATGGAATCGAAAATCTGCATGCGTTGGAAGAGCTATCAGGGATCAATTTTGGTTACCAATCTACAAAGGTTATCCAAGGACTCGGTGATCTGACCAATCTGAGATTACTTCGGATGCATTGGTATTACGAGTTTGAAGCAGGTGATTTGGAGGGTCACAAGAAAGCATGTATCTCAACGCTCTACAAGCTATTGCCAAGACTGCGAAAACTGGTCGTGTTGAGAGGCCCTTGTGATGTTCCATTCATGTGTTCAGATACACATAGCTTAAATAGCATGCGCCCTCCAATCAGCTCACTAGTCAACCTGACCCGCCTTAGCATTCGCGTCAGTGGTGAAGCAAGCAAGGAAGGAATAAATACCCTAGCAAGTTTACCCATGCTCCTCTCTCTTACTGTTATCATACCCTATGACAAAGAAGATGGAGATTCAAGCATCGTCTACCCAAGGAACGCAATCAAGGGACAAGGATTTCAGCTTTTGGTCAAGTTTGAATTCTATTGTTTTGGTGTAGCGGCATCGGAGTTTGAGCTGGGTGCCATGCCAAAGCTCGAAAGGCTCAAGCTGGTACTACCGGCACGGTGCCAGTTCAAGTACGGGGAAGGTGGCCTCGTCCTTGGGTTGCAAAATCTTGCACGTCTCAAACAGGTTGACGTCAAAGTTTGGTGCGATAAAGCTGTTGCTGATGAGGTGGAGGCTTTGGAGGATGACATCAGGGTCGCAGCAGATGCCCATCCTAACAGACCCATGCTCCAGATTAAAAGAGAGGGTCAAGAACTTATGGCTCAGGGGTGCAGCAGGCGTCCATCGGGCGATGCCATCCAATACTAGAAGCCCGAGATGACCAAGTGATTCGAGTTGTTATCAACTTATCCTATCCTCGTGTACTGTACTGCACCTCTTATATTTTGTACTTTATCTAGGAGTACCTCTGTTCATCATGGGTACTGTAGCTTTAAATTAGAATAATGTTTCGATGTTTGCATGGATTTATCTGGTTTACTTCATTTGGTTTCAGAAAAGTCTGTTTTCCTTATATGTGCACGTTGACTGTTGGGAGCGAATTCAGTGGGGACAGTCCCCACTGGGCACCTAACATCGACACATGACGCGTGTCTCTTGGGAGCCGCTGCCCAGCTTGCTCGCGCGGCTGGGCACCATCAGCGGATCTCGTGAGTGCTCGGCTTGCTTTCACGCTCACGGCTCACGCTTCACCGAACGGATATCCCGATCCCGATCTGATCCCGGCGGGCACCACCAGCGGATCTCGGGCGCCGTCGAGTCCACGCCGGCCGCCGCACTCACCGCGCCGCTGGACGCGCTCCCGGGCTTCGCGGCGAACGCCCGCGTGGTACTCATCGTCGGCACCAGGCTGTGGGGCTGGAACAGGTAGCGCCGCTCGTCGTCGTCGTCCCCGGTGTTGGAGTCGGAGGACTCGTGCCCCACGGGGAAGGGGACGCGCAGTTCGCCTTGCCCTAGGGGATGCTCATCGTCGTCGTCCGGGTCGCGGGGGCGAAGCCGGACGGGAGAGGAGGTGGCGGCCATCAGGCTTCGAGGCCTCGCTCTCGAGCGGTCGCAACGATGGGCATGAAGCCAGCAAGGCATGCAGATGCCCACCGAGAAGAACAAGGCTGTTGATCCAGTTGAGTTCCCGTGCTTCTTTGAGATATGGGGATGCCATTCCAATTTGCTTTAGGATCAACACTATCTTTGATTTCTTTAATGATTTATGGGTCGCCTTACTGATCTACCTAAGTTAACTGAAACTTCCAGCTTGTATAGCATCATTTCCAGGACTGTCGTCTTTGAATTTATTGAAAATTTTACTTGCTTGGTCAATTGGACATCTCCAGTTTCCTACCTACTAAACAAATGTATGACCTAGCTGTTTCTCCTGACCTTATAGTTTGTTACATGTGATTGCAATATTCTCAGCTGAATCTGAATGCAGAAAACTCCCTTGTAATCGTGCCAGAGCAGATTATAAAAACTCATCCGTACAACAGGATCATACATTGTTCCTCCATTCATTGATGTCCATTCTCATGTTGGAAACTGAATGTTTATCCTAAGTCACATTGTTTTGGCAAGCTAAAAATGTCCAGGGGGTCAGGAAGTACTAAGGAAAAGGAAAAGCGAGTTATCATATCTAACTTATTCTCAGATTATTACAGGCTCTTGTGTTAGTCCATCTGCTTGCTTTTATTAGTTACCACTTATCATATCTAACTTATTCTCATATTATTACAGGCTCTTGTATCAATCCATCAAAAGGCACATCCTTGAGATGCATCGAGTGAAGCCAGCCAACGCTCTGGACCTGCTGTCTTTCGTGAACGATCTCGAGTTCCACATCACAACCATCTCCAGCATGTCCTGCACTGAAGCAGTTGCTCCTTTGACGGTAGCAATGGGGACACCAGGGTTCATGGACTTCAGGGTGGTTCCGCTGCCAGCGCTGTTCACCTACAGCTGCACAAACACAAGCCAGGGCCCAATGTTCTGAAGATCCACCTGATGGAGTGAATTGCACATCCATTTCATCTACTGTACTCCTGATGGCTGTTTCAACTGCTGAAATCACAGGTGGCTGAGATCAAAGATTTTACAAAATGAAAAAGAGAGGTGTAGAGTCTCTACTGATGGAGCGGAATGTGCGGTGCTGCTCTCTTTATAGGAGAAGTGCAATGTTCAGAATTCTGAAATTGATCCTGTGCTGAAATCACAGGTGGCTGAGATCAAAGAATTCTGAAATGTTCAGACTAATGATTAGTTGTTCTGATTTAGACATTTGTAAGAAAACTCATGAAGGGAGCATCTTGGCCTATTCCCTCATGAAGGGGAGTATCTTGGCCTATTCCCTCATTGTACAACAGTGTAATCCCATGTTTCCAGATCATGCAATCCAAGGACCTATACGCATTTCTCATTCTCTTTACTAATTGTATTTTATTCCTGTTGTGATTAGATATGGTCTGGACACATGCCGTAAGCATGTTTAGTATGAACAGGTGTACAGAATACAGTGTCAGACTCAGTCGCACTGTTTCGATTGAAGATCCATGCCAAACCATTTTCATAGATGGCTCTGGGCATTAAACCCTAAACCCATATGGCATGTGTCATCTGTTAAGAACAATACTATGAATTTCTGATAGCAAATATTGCACATTTCCACATGCGAGACAATTTATTCAAATGAATCGAAATATTTACAATCACACTGATACACCAACGTTGAGCAGGATGGCTTATACTCATGGGCTTATCCGCTTATGTAGATAGGTCCTGTCCATTCAAATCTTTCGATTTTATGTGAGATACCGCTGATCAGCTCCATATTTGTCATCATTAGTAACTGATGCCGTTTAGAGCTTTGAGCAGATATCGACACATGAAGTCACTGTTTAAATCAATCAACGAACTTGCAGACTATTTACATCTAAGCACGCCACTAAGTTTGGCAACTTTTTTTTTGGGTTCCTTTTGATCTTTGTAAAGGGGGAGAGAGGCCTTTAGCATATCACCACAGGCCACAGCCACAATTGTTTGCATATTTGCACCGTCCAGCCATCGACTCACAGAAACTTGGATATTACACGAAAGGATGTCCAAAAAGCTGCAGTTGCTGCTTGTATAATCGCAGGATTATGGTAGATACTGTACAAGGGCAACAGAGAATTAGTATGTGCAATACCAGGATAGTGGTATTTAAGTGTCATTTAAATTTCAGAAACAAAACTAACAGTGAAGCCTAACAATCAACCAATGTTTCAAAAGCGGCTTCGAGCTAGCTAACTTTGTAATCTATGCAAGAGTTGAAGTTACTTATACGTTTCAGACTTCCAATTCTCTTCCTGCAAACAACATGTCAACAAATGCATGATCACCCAGTTTGCTTATTCAGCCCTTCTTCCATCAGTGAAGCACAGTCCATCAGAGTTTTAACAGTAGGAAGCAAAGGGAAGGTGGTCAACAAGGCTAATGCGATATAGTCTTGACTTCCAAAATGATTTTTTACACTCTTTGCATTATGATTTTTACAATCTTTGCATAATGATGTTCAAGCATAATGATTTTTTTACACTCTTTGCATAATTCCCAAGTTTTACACTGTAAGGCTCCCCATCCCTCACCCTTCAACCTCCTTCGACTACGATCTACGCACCCAGCCTCCCACCAATCTACACCCGTGCGTAGGGGAGATAACAACTAGAGTCGAACTCTGTCATTGTGTGGTCAAAATCCATGCATCACAGTCCACAGTTACTACTTGAAACCATAATCAGTCCATATGGTGCTATAAGTCAGCATTTTGTGAAAATAAGAATTTACATACCCCAGAAGGCACAAAGCTACTGCAACTGAACTGAAGAGCTGATCAAATTAATAACTTACTTCCCAGGTCGATGCATGTCTCTTCGACGGTATGGAGTTGGGATTTTGTCCTCATGGTGGCTCACTTTGAGAGCCAGCCTCTTGAGTTGAGCTTGTCCTCCATCTCCTGCAAAAATCCAAAAAAAAAAAAAAAAAAAAAGAAACATTCAGAGGACAGTAACCTCACAGCACGTTGCGACGGTTGCCTCCCAAATCAACCGTGTAAAGAGGGGGAGCACTGGAATCACACCTTGCAGTTGAACTGCACAATCTGCGACGGCAGCGACAGAGCCGCCATGGCACTCCTCCGCGAATTGACTAGCAACGGGAAGACGAACTATGTGACCACTAATGAGCACCGGAAACCCACGTCTGCCGTGCAGAAACGGCCCAGGCAGCATCAGCGTCGGTGGTTTGGGCATTCCCTCGAACGCCTGGCGTGCACCACCAGCTGGAGCTTGTAGAGCACACTAGAGGTGGAGCTGCTCGGTCCTTGAGAGTAATGGGCGCAGGCCAACTTGTCGGCGCGCGTCCAAGCACCGCGAAGAAGCACAGCTGCAGGGCCGCATCGCGGCAGCGGAGAGAGCAGCGCTAGTAGGCGGCGGATGGCGCGACGGCGAGGGAGGAGCGCCCGGAGGACGCGGATGAGGTGGGTCCACGCCGCTGCGCGCTGGGCCGGACGAGGAGGAGTGGCGGGGTGGAACCAGCTCGCGCTTCGACGGCGGGGTCGGGGGCGGCGACGGCGTGGGCAGCAGGCGGCGCCCTTGGCCACCATGCCGCGCGGCGAGGTGTTCTGCCCTCGAACATTGGCGACACGGACCATTCGCTACGAAGAAACAGATGGGACAGTGTGTTTGTAATCCATGGGAGGGAAGCTGACGAGTTTACTGAGCCAAGCCGTTGGAGCACAAGCCGAGCCACTGCGGATCATATCGGACACGCGTCAGGTATAGGCTGGATGTGCCCACCGCGCGCGATGGGGACGATCCCCATCCAATTTATTTATTCCCTGACTGGTAGGGTTATTTGCCGAGCAAAAAAACATGCTGAATTTAGGTTTTTTGTCCTAAGTGTGATGTCTAGTTGCAATTTTATTTTTTACCATCGCTTTCTAAAATCGAAGCAAGGCTTTTACGCCTATTTTGGACGTCGCGGTGGGAGATTAGATATAGTTAAAGGAAAGGAAAAAATTGTTGAAAACATAGGAAGACGAAAACGCCCGTGTCTTATCCTGCCATGTCTCATCCATCACAGACATTCCGTGCCTCTACAGCGGGTGTGTGTGGTCGTTGCCGGCTTGGGTCGCAGCGGGGGTGAGCTGGTGACTCCCCCTTCAAGGCTTCCCCTGATTTTTCGGCGAAGTTGGCATTCACAATTCTTTGGGAGTTTTTTGCGAGCCACGATGGAAAAGGAATAGGTCTTTGGGGGCTACAATGCAGGAGCTGCTTCATAGGATTCGAAGGTTCTGTAGTGTACCCATTGTTACCCGGCGGAGATGCCTCATCACCCGGTGGTGCGCCATGGCCCGCGAAGAAGCTCATCGGCGCTACGGTTCATTCCACCTCGGCACGGCGCCTGAGCGACATCGTGTAGGCGGCGATGGTGGCGCGCGTCACCGTCACCACCGTCACGGAAGCGTCACCATGGCGAGGCCGTCCCCTCCTCACCGGCGGCGCACGCGCAGCGCTGCCGGTGGTGGCGTCGTCGCCGATGAACACATGGATGTGTGGTGTTGCGGTCGCCGAGTCAACCGACAGTACCGGTCTTGGCATTACATCGCGCGCATTTGGAGACCGACCGACCCGCGCATCTTTGTCGCGACGCCCGTCTGGCGTAGCCGCCCGATGCGGGGACGAGCCGCGGAGGTAGTGCAAGGCACGGGAGGCAACGAAGTCGCGGAATTGTCACATTTACCTCCACGAGCAAATCACGTGGCACCACGTTAGCCCCTATGGACATAAATTAAACTTTGTGCATTGTTTCAATTTGAGTGCCCCCTGCCAGTCTCAATGGTGAGTTTTATTTCGTTGTTTCCAAAGATGTCATGTCATATAAAATGAAATTAAACTTGGGCCTAAAACTCTTATTCTCAATGGAGAGTTTCATCTCGTGGTTTTATAGGCATTTAATTTCATGACTCGGAGATAGTTGGTATTCGTGTCAAGAGAGTTTCACCAAAATTAAACTTCCCCTTCTCTCTCTTCAAAGTTTCATGCAAAAAGTAGATTTTTGCTGATGTGGCGCCCTATTTGATGTGCATGAAACACCTATGAAATCCCCCGTTGAGACCGGCCTCTTGACCTAAGCTGAATGACATGAATACGAGTCCTTACCGAACAAGGATTTTTAGTTATTATACCTATAAATTTTAGTTTATTTTGTGGGCACATGTGGGGGCTGGGGTCGCCTTAGCGTCGTGGCTTCCGACGGGCCACGTGGGCCCTGTTAAGGGATTGCTTCTATACTGGAGGCCCAGAATGATGGATCGTTTTAAGGCCCAAATGAATAGATTGTTTATTATTGATTTTTTTATTTATTTTGCTCAAAAAATATTGATTTTTCTTTTTGAAAAAAAAGACCATCTAACCTCCTTCAACTATCCCGATTGGAAATGCATCAACCATCTAGAAAATCCAATTTTCCTATCCCGATGGGAAAACTAATTTTGTCATAGCCTTCTTCAACTTTATTTGGAATTGTCACATTTACCTCCCCGATCGAGCAAATCACGTAGAACCACGTTAGCCTCTATGGACATAAATTAAATTTTGAGCATTGTTTGAATTTGAGAGCCCCCTACTTATTAAATGGCATGAATACGAGTCCTTACCGAACAAGGATTTTTAGTTATTATACCTATAAATTTTAGTTTAAAGGTCTTATTACTTGTTGCTCTTAATTAAGAAGTTGGTACCACAATGGCGGTTCAAATTATGCCATCGGGGAGTTTGCGCAATTATTGAAAAGAGAAGAGATATGGTAAGGACATGTCCAAGAGTTTATAAACCCCAGTAGTCCCAATCTTGATTTCTTTGGCAAGATTAAAAGAAACCACTCCAATAAGTCCTATCGAAACTCCCAATCTTTTAGCACTTGGGATAATTGATTAATCACATAGAAATATATGGCCATATTGATCGGCCAATCTTGAGGTGGAGGGGCGTGGGGAAGAATAGAGCAAGGAGAGTCCCCAGTACCAATGATGTGAGTATAAAACTGGTTGGGATGATTTGAAAATTGCTGAGAACTCCTGATGCAAATCATCTTTTATATTTTAGGAATGAGATTTTGGAAATGGTTGAAGGAACCTAACAAATATGTTCCAACTTTTCTTGAGCCACTTGAAAAAATCCATTGATTTAACTATTATTTTTTAGGACTATTGGAGATGCTAAAAGGCAGAGTTTAAATGGTTGGCAAAAATAGAATGATACAACCATATTAAATTACTACATCACACACTCTCCTTCTGAAATCATACAACATGACGCACTTATTCTTGATGATGCTACCTAGGTGTGCGATTGCATAGGCTACCCAATCCACGACACACGCGAATAATGAAAGCACAAAAGTAGAAATGTTTTGGTTGCCTCCCAAAACCATCAAACCGACGCCACTGCACTGGACAAGGACGACATCACACGAGCACCGTGTCCGTGAGTGGTAGGACACACAAGAAATAAACGGACATCACACACGAGCCCCACCAAGGACACACACGAGAATCAATGCGTGCAAAGAGCTGGATCCCGGTCGGATCGGAGTGTCCTAGCTAAGCTTTGAGGGTGGAAATAAACTGGTGCATGCTCCGGTAGCTGGTGCCACCCTCTGCGACGGCCATGGCCGCTTCCTCGCCGGTCGTCGTCGCCCTTGCCCCTGACCGCAGCGTCAGACATGACCTCTTTTACTTTGTTCCCGATCTCCTCCGCGGTGACCAGCCAGTCCTCGCCGTCCCAGCTCCAGTGCTCCATCCCACACCCCGACCCCGCCGCTCACGGCTACCATGGCGTTCACGCGGTGGTCACCGCCGCGAGGCCACGCCAGCAGCGGCACGCCGGCGGCCGCCGCTTCCGTCACCGAGTTCCATCCGCTGTGGCTCAGGTACAGCCCCACGGACGGGTGCTTCAGCACGGCCTCCTGGTCCACCCACGCCTTGGTCACGACGCCGTGCTGCCCCTGCTGCAGTCGCTCCAGGAACCCCTCGCCGAGCACGTCCGTCAGCTCGACGCTGTCGTCCCTGTCCACCTTCGTGGTCTTGAGCACCCAAAAGAACCGGCAGCCACTCGCCTGCAGCCCGGCGGCGATCTCCTGATCTGTGCTTGGCTCACGGCGCTCCGGTTGCCGAACGCGACGTACACCACGGACCGCGCTGGTTGCGCGTCCAGCCATGCCACGGGGAGGAGTCTGAATCGACAACCTCAGCTGATGAGTTGTTGTGGTGCGACATGAGTGGGCCGATGGCGTACACCGGTGGGAACCCGGGGACGACCTTGCCGTCTCTCAGGGCGGCGAGCGTCGCCGGCTCCAAGGCTTCGAACGTGTTGACCAGAAAGCCGTCGGCGTTGATGATCTCGCGGCCGTTGTCGATGAACTGCTTGGCGAAGAGCTTGTTCAGGTCGAGGAGCGGCTGCGGGAGACAAGACTGCGGGATGCGACGCACGCCGGGGATGTCGACGTCGCCGATCGCGACGCCACCAGCGGCAGACCCCTGCTCGGCATCGGCGGCCGTCTTCTTGTCGAGGTGTACAGGGGCGTAGGCGAGGAGCGAGAGCATGGTGATTGGTGGCGCAGGAGACGAAGAGTACGTGACACTGGACGCCGATCTCCTTAGCGATAGGGATGACGTGGGAGGTCAGGGTCACGTCCGTAACGATGGCCGAGACGCGCGGGACGGCGCCGGCGATGAGCGGGCCAAGGAGGTGCGCTGACCGGCGCAGGGCCTCCCATCGGACAGTGAACGGGTCGCGGTCGTAGCTTGGGAACTCAGAAACGTCCAGCGGCAGGAGGTGGAAGTCGACGCGGCGGACGCGGGGAGCGCAGCGAAGAGGTTGCTGAAGTGCTCGGCCTCGGCGGCAGACACGGTGGGAAGGACGGTCACCACGGAGATGTCGACGTCGTCGTCGTGCCTCGCGAGAGACGCGATGAAGCGGAAGAACGGGAGGAGGTGGCCCATGCCGGCGCTCGGGATGAACATGACGTGCGGGCGCCGTTGTCCGCCGCCGTTGAGGTCTCCTAGCAGCTGGCTCCTCGTCGTCGTTGCCGCCATGGCCGAACACTTGTTTGGTGGATATGCGCGTGGTGGGTGGTGAACTATGGATCGGAGCGAAGTAGCAGCGTGAAACGGCGATGGACCAAGTACCGGACAAGTGCACGTGACGCTGCATTTTGGGTTGCTCCAGTGCTATCAGAGCATGGTTAATAGAGTCGCCAGCAGCCGGCGGAACGGAGGCCAGCGTGGCCACCATTAAATGCGAGCAGAGGTAGTGGTAGGGACCCAGTACATGCAGCCAATAAACAGCAAAAGCAGCAGCTGCGCAGCGAATGGGGCTGTGCGCATGCGCATCCGCCCGCGTTGCGCCGGCGATTAGCAACTCGCCCGTTTCATTCTCTTTCCTCGTTTCTCACTGCTCCACGTTGGATTTCAGTGATGTGGCTGTTCATTTCGCCAGCTGACTGTACATTATTGTACTTGCTCTCAGTGTGGTGGCAGGTCAAGGTGGCAGTGTGGTGTCCGTGGGCATGAGTGGTCAGCAGGGAGTGACAGAGGCGCGCATGGAGCTTGTCTCGGTCGGGGGGTACAGGTGCCCGGCAAGGTGCCAGCTGGAGTATGTCCACGTGGAGTAGATCTGACCAGCGATTCACCATTTCAAGTTCAACCGGCCAATGGTTCACATCTCCCAATAAACACTTGTTATAATTATTTTACTAAGTGTTAGCGTACTTGTTATTGAGAATAGCCAAGAGAAACACGGCTCCCGAAGCCCTAACGGGCGACTCGGGGACACGGGCGGCATTTCCACCACCACTTCCCCCCTCCCTCGGCGTGCCTCGGCCGCCGTCGCCCTCATCCTCGGCCCGTGGCGGCGGCTGCGGCCGGCCCGGCGGCGGTTCCACAAGGAGCCTCGGCGGCGTCCACCTTCCTCCAACCCCTTCCCCTCCGGCTCCTCTCCCTCCAACCTTCCACTCCGGCGACCCGGCGGCCCGGCGGCGTCCTCCCCGCCCGCCCGGTCATCCTGCCATCCCGCGGATCACGGTGGCGGGGCGCCGATGTCCGGTCAGCGTCCCCTCAAGGGCGGGCGTCGAGCAAGAGGGGCACCCGGCATGGCCGGCCTGGCCCGCTCCCATGCGCCGCTGGCCTCTCGGTACTGCCCATTTGAATCCCGGTCCATGGCGGGCGCGCGGCGGCCCGTGTGGCACTGGCCGGGAATCTGGCTGCCGTCGAGGGCGGACGGCGTCGATCTTGAGGTCCTCTGCGAGGTGCCACTGGTGCCTCCACTGGGGGGCCGGCGGCTCTCCTGCGCCCCTCGGCCGGCAATGGTGGCCCGGCCGGGCTTGGGCCCTGGGGCCCCGGATCAGCCGGGCGCCCCCCCAACTCCCATTGTGGTGGTTGGCCCTCTTTGCGGAGACTGCGTCAGTGGGGCCTTTGGGTGTTCTTCTTCTTAGTCCTAGGCCGTGGCCGATCCCGGCGATCTTGCACGGGCGTGGCCGGAGGCTGGCGTGGCGGCGGGTCGGCGTCACCGACTTCCCTCGGGTTGTCTTGGAGGTGGGCGATGTTGTCGTGACGTCGGCGTCGCCGTGGTGCCAAGCGTCGTCGTGGCGGTATCGTGTCCTTGGTCCCCGCTTGTCGTAGCGGTGGTGGTGTGATTCGCGGCGGCAAGGTAGCGCGCGAGCTAGGTGTGGTGGTTTGGCTGGTGGGCGCATCGCCTTTATTCGCACTTTGCTCCTCGGCGGTTGTCGAGGCGGTTGGAGCAAGCTTGGTGGGATGAAAATCCCCGGATGCTACACACAACGAAGTTGGCGTCCTCGGACGTCGGTTCCTTCCGAAGGCTTCGTTGATGCTTCGTTCTTGCCTCCTACTACCGCCGGTCTCTGTCTGCTGCTCCCTTAAATGTCACGGCTGCGCCTTTTGCACTTCATGCTACTCTTCACCTTTGGTTTGTCTTGTTGGTGTTAGTGGTAGCCGTAGTTATGCGATGGTTCGGTGGATGCTTTGCCACGAGGTCTTCATGTCGTCTTCGGGCGGATACTTTGCCGCCGTGGTGGTTCCGGTGGATGCTTTGCCACCGAGGACTTCGGTCGTGCTTCTGGCGGATGCTTTGCCGCCGTGGTGGTTCCGGTGGATGCTTTGCCACCGAGGTCTTCGTGTCGTGCTTTTGGGCGGATGCTTTGCCGCCCGTCGTGGTTCCGGTGGATGCTTTGTCGCCATCGTGGTTCCGGTGGATGCTTTGCCACCGAGGTTGTGTTTTTTGGCGGATGCTTGGCCGCCATGGAGGTTAAGGGTGGATGCTTTGCCACCGAGGTTGTGTGTTAGGGTGGATGCTTTGCCACCGAGATCGTTGTCTTTCCGGCGGATGCTTTTCTTTGCCGAGGTGTATCATCTACGGCTCCGATCACTACTAGCTACCTAGGTGTTGAGTTATCTTTTGTATAGGCTTGATTTCTTTGGGTTTGTTAGGTGGAGGGTTCCTGCCCCTCGCTTTTCTTGCTTTTAGTTTATGTTTATGGTCTTCGTTGGTGTTTCTCCTGTGATGTCTTTCGGCATCGAGGGTTTGTTGTATTTGGATTTGGTTTTCCTCCTCTTAATGAAATACGGGTGAACGGCCCGATCGCGAAAAAAATAATTATTTTACTACTTCCTCTATTCCAAATTAAAGATCGTTTTGACTTCTTTTTAGTAGTATCTATTTTTGCTATGCATCTATAAGATAAATTGAATGGATAACAAAAGTCAAATAGGAGGAGTTGGCCCCATGCCATTTCGGGATGAACATGACATGACAGGCGTGATGCGCCGCCGTCGTCGTGCTCGATCTCCTAGCGGTGGCTCTTCGTCGTTTCGGCGTGGCCATGGCGAACACTTGCTTGGTTGATCTTGCGGTGCGCGGCGGTGGTGAACTATGGGGCGAACTAGCGGTGTGAAGCGGCGATGGAGAGCTGGTCTCTCCACTGTCGCAATGACAAGTATTGGCTGCCGACGGCAATTGTCTTCAACTGTCGCAATGACAAGTTTCAAGGTAGAAAGTTGTCCAATAATTTGTTAGAAATTTGTTATTTTATATCTCACATGTTCCCTTATCTAAAAAAAATATCTCACAAACGAAGTTGAGTTTGAAAAAGATATCTTACAAGGTTATGTATCATCTACATTGTGTGATTTTTTTCGATGAATTTAGGCGACTTTTTGTCATGGTTTACATGGGTTTTCACAGCGAGTTTGGTTTCCATGCATACGTTGCCAAGAAGTATAGGCTCATATTGATCAGCCAATCTCGAGGTGGAAAGGCATGGGGAAGGAGTAAGGATAGTGTTCCGAATACAAATGTGCAAGAAACAAAGAAAGTATAAAATTGGTTAAGGTGATTTGAAAATAGCTCGGAACTCATGATGCAATATGTCTTTTATATGTTAGGAACGAGATTTTGGAAACGGATGAAGGAACCAACAAATATGTTTCCCAACTTTTCTTGAGCCACTTGAAAAATCTATTGATTTACCAATTATTTTTAGGACTATTGGAGTTGTTAAAAGGTAGAGTTTAAATGGTCGGTAAAAATAGAATAATACAACCATATTAAATTATTACTAATAACACATTCTCCTTTTAAACAAACTAGTATAATGCACGTGTTAACGCTTACGGTAACACTTGGCAATCCAAATCAAACAATAAAAAGTGATTTACCTATAATATTTAGTTAAAAAAGGATGTGAAACCAATATTACAATGGGGCACCCACTTCTTTTACCAAAAAAGAGCTTTATTATCATGGATTTCAACAATATCATTACAAGACAAGACTATTGACACAAAACTTGAAAAAATACTCGAGCCTTTGACATGACATATCGGCAATGCATGCATGTTCATGCACAACTCTATTTCTCTCCGGTTGAAACTTCACAATGCTTGAGCTTTGATCGATGCCACCAAGGACCACTCTTTGGATAAACGAACTTCCGTGGCGGGTAAAAAAAAAAAATTGGCGTTTTCAGCCCGCCCGAAGCTAGAGCCACCGAAAATGAGGTCTTTCCCCTGTGGTGGTTTTGGCAACACCTAATGCCCGCCACCGTAAATCATAATAAAAAAAAAAAAAGCCCAGATCTAGGCCCAAATGGGCGGAATGAGCGGTCTGCCGCCGCCGCCGCCGGGCCGCCCTAGGGTTCCCATCTTGCGCGGAGATGCTCGAGGGGGTGCATCGCCGGAGCTGCCTCCACGCTCGCCGCCGCCCGGCGCGGATCCCCGCCTCCCGCATTGCACGATCCGGTGGAAAGCCCGGCCGCCCTACGCTGCGAGAGGGATCGCCGTGTCGGCGGTGTCGCCGAGCGCCCGCGCGAATCCGCCCAGAGCGCGTAGCCCAGCGCCGGGCCTGAAGCGCCCGCCCGGCCACCAGCGCGCCTCCGCCTGCCAGCGCCTGACCGCCCGCCTCCGCCTGGCCGCCCGCCGCCGCCAGCGCGCCGCCCTTGATTGTGTGGGAGGGCCGAGGGAGTTGGAGAGAGGAGAGAGAGGAGGAGTGGGGATCGAGAGAGAGAGAGAGAGAGGAGGAGTGTCGGTCGATCGAGAGAGAGGAGACGGGAGTTGGCCGAGTGGGATGGGAGAGAGGATTAGGGTTAGGAGTTTGTTTATATATGCTGGCATCCTATCGGGCTCATTTGGGCTGGTATGGGCGTATCTTGTCTTTGGCCCGGGCCTCCTTAACCGTCGTGGTTTTTATTACAAAAACCGCCCGCGGTTAATCTATTTACCGTGGCGTTTCTAAAACCGCCACGGTTATGGAAAAAAAAACCATCACGGTTAATTGGGGTATAACTAGGTGGCGGTTTTCTAAATAACCGCCACGAGTTAATCATTTGGAAGGGTCTCCTAAAAATTAATTCTGTAGTAGTGGACCGGAGGTTGTACTTACACATGTCAACAAAAGAAAAGAAATAAGAGAAATTTCACGACTTGTTAGACTCAAGCATGTTGCAGGGTCATCCACGCCAGCAGATCGTCTGGCTTCTGTAGGGGACGCAGGTAAATATTACATTTTTTTACATGGTGTTAGGAAACCACTGCGATCAATCTGTTTTGTCCAGATTTCAGGGCCTTTCCTGGCATCCTGTCGTGTGTTTTTGTCTACAATGCATCGTATTGGTGTAACCCTTGATTCCTTACATGTTAAGACTTGCTATTCAACATGTTATACTTATACTAGCGTAGCGTACACGTCGTTTGTGATGCGTGCTTTTGTGTGGTTGTCTTTTTCAAGGTTCACGTACCTGAACCGATTCTATTGCCGCGCCGATAGCCAGGTGTAAGAGTAAAAATATTCCTCCGAAACTCTGATCTCTGTATTTTGTCTTGCTTGAACAAGTGGTCATATTTCGGCGCTAACCGTGCTAATATATGTGTTTATACTACTTGGAAGTCGAAAGTCGAAACAATCGGCTGATAGTGATCCGGTGGCTTTTTGCGTGCAGTGGTGAACTGCCAATGGTTTACGACCCTACTCACTCCGTACTTTCTTACAAGACACAGTACACATATATTATGATTTTTTTTTTTTTGCGAAAAACATAGTATATTATGATTTGAACTTTAAAATCTTTAAACAATAATTTAGCTAACAATTATTTTCATGTTATATGAATTTGCCACAGTTAAGTTTGTCATCAAATGTACTATCCAACTATCATAAGTTTATAAGCATAATAAAGCAATATAAATATAAAATAAACAAATAACAAATAAACATGTACTAATCTAAAGCATTCTTTAGATTAATCTTCTCGAGAAGTGAAGCCGCCGTGAGCTGAGGACTGTCAGCGACAACTTAACGTGGGTTGGAGTGGTTCTCGTGAATCTCGAGGACAATTAACTAATGCGTTGTTCTTTGCCCCACTTTAACCAGGGAAGTGCATCTCCTACTTTCCTCTCTCACCACCGCACAAGATGAGTTAGCAAGCATTTCACTCCGCCAGTAATCACGAGTCAAGATGTCGGAAATGGTGGCGAGTGCCGCCACTGGCGTGATGGGCACCGTCATCAGCAAGCTGGCCGGCATGCTCACCGAGAAGTACAAGCTCGCCAAGGACGTCGAGCACGGGATCCGCTTCCTGCTTGGGGAGCTGAGCAGCATGGATGCTGTTCTGCAGAAGCTTGCCAAGATGGACGACGACCAGATCGATCCACTTGCCAAGGACTGGAGGAGCAAGGTACGTGAGCTGTCCTACGACATCGAGGACTGCGTCGACCGTTTCGTGCTCAACCATAGCCACGGAGGTTCCACGGCCAACTTTGTGCGCAAGACCATGCGCAAGGTGAAGACGCTGTTCAGGACGGAGAAATAGCAGAGCAGATCCAAGAGCTCAAGATCCTCGTCAACGAGCAGAGCGAGCAGAGGAAACGCTACAACGACTTCAATCAGTGTCTCCCCGCCTCTTCGCAGCCGGTGCTCTTGGATCCTCGAGCACCTGCACTTTTCCAGGAGGCCAGGGATCTCGTTGGAATTGATGGTCCTCGCGAGGAGATCATCCGGTTACTGAAGTGTGAAGACACGATGGAAGACAAGGTGGTGTCCATCTATGGGATCGGTGGACAGGGGAAGACCACCCTCGCCATGGAGGTGTACCATAAGATCACTAAAGCTTTTGAATGCCGGGCTTTTGTGTCTGTATCACAAACTCCAGACATGAAGAAGCTTCTTAGAGATATATTGTCTCAAATAAGCAAGAGCGATTTTGACATGTCAGAAAGGCTGGAGACGGATCACCAGCTCGTCCGCACAGTGCGACAATGCTTAAAGGACAAGAGGTAACCGAGATTATTTGTTTTCCTAATAGTTAATGTTTATATTTTTTCATCACATGAGATCCAGATCACCTAAATACTAGGCCCTTTAAGAAAATTTCTGTGAATTTTAGAAAATGATTTATTTTGTTGCCCCAATGAACTAGTAGACATCATAAAGATGATACGACAATGGTCAACTGCGCCATGGTAATGTCCACAACGGCTGGCTCATGCGTCTATGCTTGTTTTGTGTGTACCATTTTGGTAAAAAAAAAATTACTTTATACCATCTAATCCATATTCAGTAAAAATTACTTCTTCAAAAATATGATTAGCTAGGATTCTAAATACCATGCATAGAAATCTCATTTAGGAACTCAGTTTTTGAACTGAATGCTTCATGTCTTTTGAGTGGGTCTCCAGGTGTTCTAATGCGTCAGTTAATATTTTGGAATTTGTAATATATTTTTTAAAATATTAGTACTACTAATTTAGTAGTTTACAGTCAGTATGTACTTCTCATGTGTAATAATACTTATACTTCCTGATAGAAAAGTGTGACACTACGATCCATTCTGTTATTACATTTCTCCGATTTTTCCACAATATATATGCTAAAATTTATGGTAACATGCATGATTCCGCAACTAATGCATGCAGGTACTTCATCTTGATTGATGATATCTGGAGTGTAGAAGCATGGGATCATGTACGATCTGCCTTACCTGTCAATGACAATGGAAGCAGAATTATTACTACAACACGCAATAAATTAGTAGCCGAATCTTGTTCTACCGGCATTGTTGAACAAATGTATGAAGCAAAGCCACTTAGTGATGATGACTCCAAAAGATTATTCTTTAAAAGGGTATTTTTGCACAGCGAACAAGATTGTCCGCAAGATTTGAAGAAAGTATCTAGTGATATTTTGAGGAAATGTGGTGGCTTACCATTAGCCGTGATCAGTATGGCTGGTTTATTAGCAGCTAGAAGAAGTCAAACGGTGGAAGCCTGGGTCCATGTATTGAGGTCCATTTCAGATGCAGTCGACAAAGATTCTCCCATTGATAAGATGAAAAGAATTCTGTTGCTTAGTTACTTTGACCTTCCTCACCATCTAAAGAGCTGTTTTGCTATATCTGAGTGTGTTTCAGAGGATTATTTGATTGATTGCCGAAAGTTGGTATTGCTATGGGTAGCCGAAGGACTGATTCCTGGACAGGACAGGGAATGTATGGAGGAGCAAGGGAGAAGTTACTTGAATGAGCTGATCAATAGAAGCTTGGTCGAGCCAACCAAGGTTGGGTTCGATGGCACAACCGTGAAACAATGCAGAGTTCATGATGTCATCCTTGAGTTCATCATGTCAAAGGCTGTGGAGGACAACTTTGTTACTATATGGAATGGTGGTCGTTTTTCTCAAAATTATCCTTCAAACAAGATTCGCCGATTATCCATCCAGGACGAGGAAGACAGTTCTTCCCGGGTGGAAGAGATTGCCAAGGCAATAAAAAAGGGAGCTCATATTCGATCCATTGCTGTATTTGGTGGTAATTCAGTGCTGGTCAAAAAGCACGCCTCGGAGTTCTTAAGTAGCCAAGTCTTGCGAGTGCTGAATATAACTGAAGTGGATGCTGGATGCTGTCTTGGACGTGTCAAAAGTTATCGTCAATTGAAGTACTTGGAGTTGGGTTGTGATTGCCGGGACAGCAAGCTACCAGAAGATATAGAAAAGTTGCAACATCTACAGACACTAAATGTGAGATTTGTCGGTCTTAAAAGGTACCAACATGTTTTATGCAGTTGCATAAGCTGGTACGTCTTTTTGTCTCTGAGACGGTGCAACTACCTGATGGAATCGAAAATCTACATGCGTTGGAAGAGCTAGGGGTCAATTTTTTGTTACCAATCTACAAAGGTTATCCAAGGACTCGGTGATCTGGCCAATCTGAGGTTACTTCGCATTTATTGGTATTATTACAAGTTTGAAGCAGGTGATTTGGAGGGTCACGAGAAAGCATGTATCTCAACGCTCTACAAGCTATTGCCAAGACTGCGAAAACTGGACGTGTCTTCAGGCCCTTGTGATGTTCCATTCATGTATTCAGATACACATAGCTTAAATAGCATGCGCCCTCCAATCAGCTCGCTAGTCAACCTGACCCGCCTTAGCATTCGCGTCAGTGGTGAAGCAAGCAAGGAAGGAATAAATACCCTATCAAGTTTACCCATGCTCCTCTCTCTTACTGTTATCATACCCTATGACAAAGAAGATGGAGATTCAAGCATCGTCTACCCAAGGAACGCAATCAAGGGACAAGGATTTCAGCTTTTGGTCAAGTTTGAATTCTGGTGCCTTGGTGTAGCGGCATCGGAGTTTGAGCTGGGTGCCATGCCAAAGCTCCAAAGGCTCAAGCTGAAACTACCGGCACGGTGCCAGTTCATCAAGTATGGGGAAGGTGGCCTCGTCCTTGGGTTGCAGAATCTTGCAGGTCTCAAACAGGTTGACGTCGAAGTTTCGTGCATTAAAGCTGTTGCTGATGAGGTGGAGGCTTTGGAGGATGACATCAGGGTCGCAGCCGATGCCCATCCTAACAGTCCCATGCTCCAGATTGAAAGAGAGTATCAACAAGGTATGGCTCAGGGGTGCAGCAGGCGTCCATCGGGCGATGCCATCCAATACTAGAAGTCCGATGACCAAGTGATTCGAGTTTGTTATCAACTTATCCTATCCTCGTGTACTGTACTTTATCTAGGAGTACCTCTGTTCATCATGGTTACTGTAGCTTTAAATTAGAGTAATGCTTCGATGTTTGCATGGATTTATCTGGTTTACTTCATTTGGTTTCAGAAAAGTCTGTTTTCCTTATTTGTGCACGTTGACTGTTAGGGTTATTTGCCGAGCACAAAAACATGCTCCTAAAGGAATTTAGGTTTTTTTGTCCTAAGTGTGATGTCTAGTTGCAATTTTATTTTTTACCATCAGTTTCTAAAATCGAAGCAAGGCTTTTTACGCCTATTTCGGACGTCGCGGTGGGAGATTATAGATAGTTAAAGAAAAGGAAAAAAAATTGTTGAAAACATAGGAAGACGAAAACGCCCGTGTCTTATCCTGCCATGTCTCATCCATCACAGAGCACATTCTGTGCCTCTACAGCGGGGGTGGGGTTCGGTGAGCTGGTGATTGCGAGAACCCTCTAATTTAAGCTAAGAAATTTAAGGACGGACCGATCTTTAAATTTCTAAAGCTTAAATTAAGTAGAGGCCCCTTTTACCTTACTTACTACAGTCCCCTTCACCTGATTTTTCCGGTGAAGTTGGCATTCGCGATTGTTTGGGAGTTTTGCAGCGAGCCACAATGGAAAAGGAGTAGGTGTTGGGGGCTACGATGCAGGAGCCGCTTCATAGGATACCCAGCAGCAGATGCCTCATCACCAGTGGTGCACGCCATGGCCTCGAAGAAGCTCATCGGCGCTACAGTTCCTTCCACCTCGCAGCAGACGCCTCATCACCGGCGCCCTAAACGACATCGTGTAGTAGACGACGGTGGGAGCGGCCCACGCCACGAAGCGATCACCGCGGGCGAGGCCGTCCCTCATCACCGGCATACGAAGCGACATCGCAGCGCGCCGCATTTGGAGACCGACCAATCTGCGATCTGTACGCGCGTAGCCCTCAAGCATATCGTGCACCGGACGAAGTCGCTGAGTTAGTGCAAGGCACCCGCGAGGCAACAAAGTCACGGAATTGTCACATTTACCTCCCCGAGCAAATCACGTAGCACCACGTTAGCCCCTATGGACATAAATTAAACTTTGTGGATTGTTTCAATTTGAGAGCCCCCTACTTATTGAATGGCATGAATGAATACGAGTCCTTACCGAACAAGGATATACATTTTAGTTTAAAGATCTTATTACTTGTTGCTCTTAATTAAGAAGTTGGTACCACAATGGCGGTGGAAATTATGCCATCGGGGAGTATGCGCAATTATTGAAAAGAGAAGAGATATGGTAACGACATGTCCAAGAGTTTACAAAACCCCAGTAGTCCCAATCTTGATTTCTTTGGCAAGATTAAAAGAAACCACTCTCCAATAACTCCTATCGAAACTTTCAATCTTTTAGCACTTGGGATAATTGATTAATCACATAGAAATATATGGCCATATTGATCGGCCAATCTTGAGATGGAGGGGTGTGGGGAAGAATAGAGCAAGGAGAGTCCCCGGTACAAATGATGTGAGTATAAAACTGGTTGGGATGATTTGAAAATTGCTGAGAACTCCTATGCAGACTGTCTTTTATATTTTAGGAAAGAGATTTTGGAAAAGGTTGAAGGAACCTAACAAATATGTTCCAACTTTTCTTGAGCCACTTGAAAAAAATCCATTGATTTAACTATTATTTTTTTAGGACTATTGGAGAAGGGAGAGTTTAAATGGTTGGCAAAAATAGAATGATACCACCATAAATCACACGCTCTCCTTTTGGAAACATACAACATGACGCACTTATTCTTTCTTGATGATGCTACCTCGTGTGCGATTGCATAGGCTACCCAATGTAGGACACACGCGAGTAATAAAAGCACAAAACTAGAAATGTTTTGGTTGCCTCCCAAAACCATCCAAACAAACGCCACTGCACAGGACAAGGGCGACATCACAAGATCACCGTGTCCGTGAGTGGTAGGACACACAAGAAATAAACACGAGCCCCACCAAGGACAGACACGAGAATCAATGCGTGCTGCAAAGAGCTGGATCCCGGTCGGATCGGAGTGTCCTAGCTTTGAGGGTGGAAATAAACTGGTGCATGCTCCGGTAGCTGGTGCCACCCTCTGCGACGGCCATGGCCGCTTCCTCGCCGGCCCTCGTCGCCCTTGCTCTGACCGCCGCGTCAGACATGACCTCCTTGACTTTGTTCCCGATCTCCTCCGCGGTGACCAGCCAGTCCTCGCCGTCCCAGCTCCAGTGCTCCATCCACACCCCGACCCCGCCACTCACCGCTACCATGGCGTTCACGCGGTGGTCACCGCCGCGGGGCCACGCCAGCAGCGGCACGCCGGCGGCCGCCGCCTCCGTCACCGAGTTCCACCCGCTGTGGCTCAGGTAGAGCCCCACGGACGGGTGCTTCAGCACGGCCTCCTGGTCCACCCACGCCTTGGTCACGACGCCGTGCTGTCCCTGCTGCAGTCGCTCCAGGAACCCCTCGCCGAGCACGTCCGTCAGCTCGGCGCTGTCGTCCCTGTCCACCTTTGTGGTCTTGAGCACCCAAAAGAACCGGCAGCCACTCGCCTCCAGCCCGGCGGCGATCTCCCCTGCTCTGTGCTTGGCTCACGGCGCTCCGGTTGCCGAACGCGACGTACACCACGGACCGCGCTGGTTGCGCGTCCAGCCATGCCACGGGGAGGACTCTGAATCGACGACCTCAGTAGCAGCTGATGAGTTGCTGTGCTGCGACATGAGTGGGCCGATGGCGTACACCGGTGGGAACCGGGGACGACCTTGCCGTCTCTCAGGACGGCGAGCGTCGCCGGCTCCAAGGCGTCGAACGTGTTGACCAGAAAGCCGTCGGCGTTGATGATCTCGCGGCCGTTGTCGATGAACTGCTTGGCGAAGAGCTTGCTGAGGTCGAGCAACGGCTGCGGGAGACAAGACTGCGGGATGCGACGCACGCCGGGGATGTCGACGTCGCCGATCGCGACGCCACCAGCGGCAGACCCTGCTCGGCGTCGGCGGCCGTCTTCTTGTCGAGGTGTACAGGGGCGTAGGCGAGGAGCGAGAGCATGGTGGCGCAGGAGACGAAAAGGACGTGGCACTGGACGCCGATCTCCTTGGCGATAGGGATGACGTGGGAGGTCAGGGTCACGTCCGTAACGACGGCCGACACGCGCGGTGCGGCGCCGGCGATGAGCGGGCCGAGGAGGTGCGCTGACCGGCGCAGGGCCTCCCAGCGGACAGTGAACGGGTCGCGGTCGTGGCTTGGGAACTCGGACGCGTCCAGCGGCAGGAGGTGGAAGCCGACGCGGCGGACGCGGGGAGCGCAGCGAAGAGGCTGCTGAAGTGCTCGGCCTCGGCGGCAGACACGGTGGGAAGGACGGTCACCACGGAGATGTCGACGTCGTCGTCGTGCCTCGCGAGAGACGCGATGAAGCGGAAGAACGGGAGGAGGTGGCCCATGCCGGCGCTCGGGATGAACATGACGTGCGGGCGTGATGCGCCGCCGTTGAGCTCTCCTAGCAGCTGGCTCTTCGTCGTCGTTGCCGCCATGGCCGAACACTTGCTTGGTTGATATGCGCGTGGTGCGGTGGTGAACTATGGATCAGAGCGAACTAGCAGGGTGAAATGGCGATGGACCAAGTACCTGTATATATAGAAAAAAATAAAACGATTGCATCACTCAGAGCATGCATTGCGAGTCTGCGACGCTGCATTTTCGATGGACCAAGGCCGGACTGCGGTGGTCACAAATGCACGTGATTGCTCCAGTGCTGTCCGTGGGCCATGGGTGCAGGTCAAGGTGGCAGTGTGGTGTCCGTGGGTGGTCAGCAAGGAGTGACCTGACCGAGGCGCATGGAGCTTGCCCGGCAAGGTGCCAGCTGGAGTATGTCCACGTAGATCTCACCAGCGATTCACCATTTCAAGTTCAACCGGTCAATGGTTCGCATCTCCCAATAAGCACTTGTCATAATTATTTTATTACTCCCTCTATTCCAAATTAAAGGTCGATTTGACTTTTTTTAGTATCTATATGCATCTATATATATACAATATTATGTATAGATACATAGTAAACTGAATACATAACAAAAAGTCAAATTGGAGGAGGTGGCCCATGCCGTCGCTCGGGATGAACATGACGTGCGGGTGTGACGCGTTGCCATCGTGCTCTCCTAGCAGCTGGTTCCCTTCGTTGTCGCCGGCGTCGCCGCCATGGCCGAACACTTGGTTGGTTGATGTGCGGTGTTGTGGTCAACTATGGAGCAGGGTGGAGGTGTGGAGGGGCCATGGAGAGTACTATGTAGTCTTCTTTTGGGGGTGTTTGGGACTATTCCGGCCCCGTTTTTA
Source organism: Hyparrhenia diplandra (assembly GCA_015847255.1). Taxonomy (NCBI): domain Eukaryota; kingdom Viridiplantae; phylum Streptophyta; class Magnoliopsida; order Poales; family Poaceae; genus Hyparrhenia; species Hyparrhenia diplandra. The sequence goes on from JADLZK010009807.1 coordinate 35,764, forward strand.
CAAGGTGGCAGTGTGGTCTCAAAGTGGCCAAGATAACTCGGTCGAGGGGGCACATGGTACGTTTTAATGCGATAGGGTGATAGTAGGTATAAATTACTTGAACAAGGCAGGTGTAAATTCTACTTTTAATTGCACAATAGTTTATATTGTATTTCAGTTTGTATGTAAATTGGACCACTGGATTTTGGTAAGCCTAAAAGGATGACTGGTAGGCCTGTGCAAGATGCTAATAATAAACTCGCTCGCTATAAGGGGCATTCGACAAAGGATAGATGCAACTTTCGGCAAATGTCTGTATTTGCAAGGAAAAGTTGGATGTGTTCGGCTATTGTGGCGATTCGGCAAGTGGAAAGCAGAAGAGTACTTTCGGCAATCCAATCTATTCGGGAAGTGAATGATGGTCGTAAACTTACTACATATCTACCTTCTCTTATTCTCTCTATTCCACCATAACATTGAGCCTACTAGAAGCAAGCCCTTATATATTATCCTTGCTCTTATAAAAGAAAAAACGAAGGTACTATCTCCGCTCTAAACCGTAGTTCACGTTAGCTTTTCTATATCTTTTTTTTTTATGTATTAGACATAGTGTGTATGACCTGGTTGTATAAAGCAAAATCAATGTTTCTACGAAAAGTCAAAAGTAAGCTACAATTTAATTAAAACAATGAGTAGTAATCACTAATCAGTAGATAAAATCTATGAGCTCTTATTAATTAATCTATATATAATTAGCCTATTATCACAAAGGATGCGCAAAATTTTAACGTGTAAATTAAATAGGGACTAAACTATGAATTTACATTCCATAACCAAGTAATGATGCTAGTTTGGTCAAACTAATTAAGAACAGTTTGACGTACGTGTAGGAAATTTCAAAATCAATCAAACAACAATTTGATGTTGAAGCCTCGCGAAAATCACAGCTCGACCACCTTCCACTTTCTTGCTTTGGTACTCGAACCATTTCCCACCCTTTCTTTTCCCATTCGTTCGCATCGAAACTCCGTTCCACTTGCAAAGCCAAAAAAAAAAAAAAAAAAAAAAAAAAAGAACACAAAGCAAGCGCAACTGCCTTTCTACACTACACAAAGCAAAGCAGAAAATCCCATGCACCACGTCCACGGCGCACCGCCCGAGGACCGGGCCCTCCTCCTCAGGTGGGTGGGCCCCACCTTCCTCGTCCCCGCGCGCTCGAGTCGTGCACGCGTCCACCGTGGACCGCCGGACCGCCCCGCACACCTCGAACGGGACGAGACGACGTGGCCGTGCAGACGCTGCTGCCTGCTGCTTGCTGGCGAGTGGGACCCACGTAATCTGTGGGGCCCACGAGCAGCGAGATGAAGCGACGCGGGATAGACGCGGCCCCCGAGAACCAAAAAAAAAAAAAAAAAAAAAAAAGAAATTCCAGTTGCTCGCTTTCGCTCTCCTCCCCGTCGGCGGCCGGGCAAAACCGCCAGATTTTCTCGTCCCCGTGCGCCTCCTCCTCCTCCTCCACCTATTGCTTTTGTTGCTTGCTTGCTTGCAGTTACCGGCAGCCGCTGTACCTGGAGCCAGCGACCTGGTGGGGAGGGACGAAAGGAGAAGAGAGGTTCGGTGGTTGTTTGGTAGAAGAGAGGGGAATAGTTGGTTGGCTCAGGCAGGGTCGGGTCGGGGGAAGGAAGGAAGATGGAGCGGAAGGTGGTGGCGGTGTGCGTGGTGGTCGGTTTCCTCGGCGTCCTCTCGGCGGCGCTCGGCTTCGCGGCGGAAGCCACCCGCGTCAAGGTGCGCCTCCCTCCCTCCCCCTTCTCCTGTATGCGCTGGTGCCGTTGCTGCCCCGTTCCGTTCCTGAGTACAGTACGCCAGTACGGCGGGCGATGGATGGCCTTTGCCTCCGAGTGTTAGATCTCGGTTGCTCCTTTCCTGTGCGCTCGAGTTCTCTCGGCTAAGGAGCGATCGGCGATTGGGCGCGCTGGCGAGGAGCTGAGTCCGCTGCGGTACGAGAGTAGTCGTATTGTGCTACTAAGCCCGCACTGCTGTGAGCTGAGGACTGAGGACTATCAGCGACAACTTAACGTGGGTTGGAGTGGTTCTCGTGAATCTCGAGGACAATTAACTAATGCGTTGTTCTTTGCTCCACTTTAACCAGGGAAGTGCATCTCCTACTATCCTCTCTCACCACCGCACAAGATGAGTTAGCAAGCATTTCACTCAGCCAGTAATCGCGAGTCAAGATGGCGGAAATGGTGGCGAGCGCCGCCACTGGCGTGATGGGCACCGTCATCGGCAAGCTGGCCGGCATGCTCACCGAGAAGTACAAGCTCGCAAAGGCCGTCGAGCACGGGATCCGCTTCCTGCTTGGGGAGCTGAGCAGCATGGATGCTGTTCTGCAGAAGCTTGCCAAGATGGACGACGACCAGATCGATCCACTTGCCAAGGACTGGAGGAGCAAGGTACGTGAGCTGTCCTACGACATCGAGGACTGCGTCGACCGTTTCGTGCTCAACCATAGCCACGGAGGTTCCAAGGCCAACTTTGTGCGCAAGACCATGCGAAAGGTGAAGACGCTGTTCAAGGACGGAGAAATAGCAGAGCAGATCCAAGAGCTCAAGATCCTCGTCAACGAGCAGAGCGAGCAGAGGAAACGCTACAACGACTTCAATCAGTGTCTCCCCGCCCTCCGCAGCCGGTGCTCTTGGATCCTCGAGCACCTGCACTTTCCAGGAGGCCAGGGATCTCGTTGGAATTGATGGTCCTCGCGAGGAGATCATCCGGTTACTGAAATGTGAAGACACGAAGGAAGACAAGGTGGTGTCCATCTATGGGATCGGTGGACAGGGGAAGACCACCATCGCCATGGAGGTGTACCGTAACATCACTGAAGCTTTTGAATGCCGGGCTTTTGTGTCTGTATCACAGACTCCAGACATGAAGAAGCTTCTTAGAGATATATTGTCTCAAATAAGCAAGAGCGATTTTGACATGTCAGAAAGGCTGGAGACGGATCACCAGCTCGTCCGCACAGTGCGACAATGCTTAAAGGACAAGAGGTAACCGAGATTATTTGTTTTCCTAATAGTTAATGTTTATATTTGTTCATCACATGAGATCCAGATCACCTACATACTAGGCCCTTTCAGAAAATTTCTGTGAATTTTAGAAAATGATTTATTTTGTTGCCCCAATGAACTAGACATCATAAAGATGATACGACAATGGTCAACTGCGCCGCGGTAATGTCCACAACGGCTGGCTCATGCATCTATGCTTGTTTTTGTGTGTACCATTTTGGTAAAAAATTACTTTATACCATCTAATCCATATTCAGTAAAAATTACTTCTTCAAAAATATGATTAGGATTCTAAATACCCATGCATAAAAATCTCATTTAGGAACTCAGTTTTTGAACTGAATGCTTCATGTCTTTTGAGTGGGTCTCCAGGTGTTCTAATGCGTCACTTAATATTTTGGAATATGTAATATGTTTTTATAAAATATTAGTACTACTAATTTAGTAGTTTACAGTCAGTATGTACTTCTCATGTGTAATAATACTTATACTTCCTGATAGAAAAGCTTGACACTACGATCCATTTTGTTATTACATTTCTCGATTTTTCCACAATATATATGCTCAAATTTATGGTAACATGCATGATTCCGCAACTAATGCATGCAGGTACTTCATCTTGATTGATGATATCCGGAGTGTAGAAGCATGGGATCATTTACGATCTGCCTTACCTGTCAATGACAATGGAAGCAGAATTATTACTACAACACGCAATAAATTAGTAGCCGAATCTTGTTCTACCGCATTGTTGAACAAATGCATGAAGCAAAAGCCACTTAGTGATGATGACTCCAAAAGATTATTCTTTAAAAGGATATTTTTGCACAGCAGCCGAACAAGATTGTCCGCAAGATTTGAAGAAAGTATCTAGTGATATTTTGAGGAAATGTAGTGGCTTACCATTAGCCGTGATCAGTATGGCTGGTTTATTAGCAACTAGAAGAAGTCAAACGGTGGAAGCCCGGGTCCATGTATTGAGGTCCATTTCAGATGCAAATGACAAAGATTCTCCCATTGCTATATCTGAGTGTGTTTCCAGAGGATTATTTGATTGATTGCCGACGGTTGGTATTGCTATGGGTAGTCAAGGATTGATTCCTGGACAAGACAGGGAATGTATGGAGGAGCTAGGGAGAAGTTACTTGAATGAGCTGATCAATAGAAGCCTGGTCGAGCCAACCAAGGTTGGGTTCGATGGCACAACCGTGAAACAAGATGCAGAGTTCATGATGTCATCCTTGAGTTCATCATGTCAAAGGCTGTGGAGGACAACTTTGTTACTATATGGAATGGTGGTCGCTTTTTTCTCAAAATTATCCTTCAAACAAGATTCGGCCGATTATCCATCCAGGAAGACAGTTCTTCCCGGGTGGAAGAGATTGCCAAGGCAATAAAAAAGGGAGCTCATATTCGATCCATTGCTATATTTGGTGGTAATTCAGTGCTGGTCAAAAAGCACGCCTCGGAGTTCTTAAGTAGCCAAGTCTTGCGAAAGTGCTAAATATAACTAGAGTGTCTGTTGGATGCTGTCTTGGACGTGTCAAAAGTTATCGTCAATTGAAGTACTTGGAGTTGGGTTATGGTTGGGCGGTCAGCTTCAAGCTACCAGAAGATATAGAAAAGTTGCAACATCTACAGACACTAAATGTGAGATTTGCCGGTCTTAAAAAGGTACCAACATGTTTTATGCAGTTGCATAAGCTGGTACGTCTTTTTGTCTTTGGGACGGTGCAACTACCTGATGGAATCGAAAATCTGCATGCGTTGGAAGAGCTTGGGGTCAATTTTGGTTACCAATCTACAAAGGTTATCCAAGGACTCGGTGGTCTGACCAATCTGAGGTTACTTCGCATTTATTGGTATTACAAGTTTGAAGCAGGTGATTTGGAGGGTCACAAGAAAGCATGTATCTCAACGCTTTACAAGCTATTGCTAAGACTGCGGAAACTGGTCGTGTTGAGAGGCCCTTGTGATGCTCTATTCATGTATTCAGATACACATAGCTTAAATAGCATGCGCCCTCCAATGAGCTCACTAGTCAACCTGACCCGCGTTAAAATTCCCGTCAGTGGTGAAGCAAGCAAAGGAATAAATACTCTAGCAAGTTTACCCATGCTCCTCTCTCTTACTGTTACCATACGACCCTATGACAAAGAAGATGGAGATTCAAGCATCGTCTACCCAAGGAACGCAATCAAGGGACAAGGATTTCAGCTTTTGGTCAAGTTTGAATTCCGTTGTTTTGGTGTAGCGGCATCGGAGTTTGAGCTGGGTGCCATGCCAAAGCTCGAAAGGCTCAAGCTGGTACTACCGGCACGGTGCCAGTTCAAGTATGGGGAAGGTGGTCTCGTCCTCGGGTTGCAGAATCTTGCAGGTCTTAAACAGGTTGACGTCGAAGTTTGGTGTGGTGAAGCTGTTGCTGATGAGGTGGAGGCTTTGGAGGATGACATCAGGGTCGCAGCAGATGCCCATCCTAACAGTCCCATGCTCCAGATTAAAAGAGAGTGGCAACATCGTATGGCTCAGGGATGCAGCAGGCGTCCATCAGGCGATGCCATCCAATACTAGAAGCCCGATGACCAAGTGATTCGAGTTGTTATCAACTTATACTATCCTCGTGTACTGTATTGCACTTGCACCTCTTATTGTACTTTAACTAGGAGTACCTCTGTTCATCATGGGTACTGTAGCTTTAAATTGGAATAATGCTTCGATGTTTGCATGGATTTTATCTGGTTTACTTCATTTGGTTTCAGAAAAGTCTGTTTTCCTTATATGTGCACGTTGACTGTTAGGGTTATTTGCCGAGCAAAAACATGCTCCTAAAGGAATTTAGGTTTATTTTTGTCCTAAGTGTGATGTCTAGTTGCAATTTTATTTGTTACCATTACTTTCTAAAATCGAAGCAACGCCTATTTCGGACGTCGCGGTGGGAGATTAGATATAGTTAAAGAAACGGAAAAAATTGTTGAAAACATAGGAAGACGAAAACGCCCCGAGTCTTATCCTGCCATGTCTCGTCCATCACAGACATTCTTTGCCTCTACAGCGGGTAGCGGGTGTGTGGTCGTTGCCGGCTTGGGTCGCAGCGGGCGGTGAGCTGGTGACGCCGGGGGGGGACAGCTGGCCGGGGGCGCGTGTGGCGAGAGGGGACCTGGGTACGGCGGGTGCGCGCGTGGGCGGGGGTTGGCATGACAGCCTGCTAGCATGCCCCTTGAGCCATCCGGACCGGTTGTTGTGGCCTCCGTGATGGACGGCGCGTTGGCGGCGACGGCCAACGCCCAGTATCCCAGCACGACGTCTGCCAGGCTTGGCATGGCCTGGTTTGTTTTCGCAAGCCAGGTTTGGTGGGGAGGAGAACCAAACACACTATTTAAGTTCAAAATTTACGATTCGATACTAATCTGGTCCGTCCTTAAATTTTTACTAGCTTAAATTAGAGGCCCCTTTACTACCCCTACTCACACTCCCCCTTCACCTGATTTTTCGGTGAAGTTGGCATTCACGATTCTTTGGGAGTTCTCAAGGGCGAGCCACGATGGGGAAGCAGTAGGTGCTGGGGGCTACGATGCAGGAGGTGCTTCATAGGATTTGAAGGTTCCTGTACCCATTGTTACCCAGCAGGCAGACGCCTCATCACCAAATACGAGCGACATCGTGTAGGCGACGACGGTGAGCGCGATCACCTGCGCATGGTCAAGTCAAGACGAGGTACATCGCGCAGGCGCAAGATTTGAGACCGACCGACCTGCGCGCATGCTGTACGCGTAGCCCTCCAGCATATATCGTGCGGACAAGTCGCTGAGCGGGTGCAAGGCACCCGGAGGCAAATCACGTAGCACCACGTTAGCCCCTATGAACATAAATTAAACTTTGTGCATTGTTTCAATTTGAGAGGCCCCCTACTTATTGAATGGCATGAACACGAGTCCTTACCGAACAAGGATTTTTAGTTATTATACCTATAAAATTTTAATTTATTCCGTGGGCACACGTGTGGGGTCGCCTGCCGTCGTGTGGCTCCGGCGGGCCATGTGGGCCCTTGTTAAGGGATTGCTTCTAGCCCTAGAGGCCCAGAATGATTGATCGTTTTAAGGCCCAAATGAATAGATTGTTTATTATTGATTCTTTTTATTTATTTTGCTCAAAAAAAAATAATGATTTTTTTTTTTTTTTGAAAAAAGACTATCTAACCTCCCTCAACTATCCCGTTTGGAAATGCATCAACCATCTAGAAAATCCAATTTTCCTATCCCGATGGGAAAACTAATTTTGTCATAGCCTTCTTCAACTTTATTTGGAATTGTCACATTTACCTCCCCCGATCGAGCAAATCACATTAGAACCACGTTAGCCTCTATGGACATAAATTAAATTTTGAGCACTTTGTTTCAATTTGAGAGCCCCCCGACTTATTGAATGGCATGAATACGAGTCCTTACCGAATAAGGATTTTTAGTTATTATACCTATAAATTTTAATTTAAAGGTCTTATTACTTGTTGCTCTTAATTAAGAAGTTGGTACCACAATGGCGGTTGAAATTATGCCATAGGGAAGTATGCGCAATTATTGAAAAGAGAAGAGGTATGGTAAGGACATGTCCAAGAGTTTATAAACCCCAGTAGTCCCAATCTTGATTTCTTTGGCAAGATTAAAAGAAACCACTCTACAATAACTCCTATCGAAACTCCCAATCTTTTTAGCACTTGGGATAATTGATTAATCACACAGAAATATATGGCCATATTGATCGGCCAATCTTGAGGTGGAGGGATGTGGGGAAGAACATAGCAAGGAGAGTCCCCAATACAAATGCTGTGAGTATAAAACTGGTTGGGATGATTTGAAAATTGCTGAGAACTCTTGATGCAAATCATCTTTTTATATTTTAGGAATGAGATTTTGGAAATGGTTGAAGGAACCTAAGAAATATGATCCAACTTTTCTTGAGCCACTTGAAAAAAATCCATTGATTTAACTATTATTTTTTTTAGGACTATTGGAGATGCTAAAAGGCAGAGTTTAATTAAATGGTTGGCAAAAATTGAATGATACAACCATATTAAATTACTACATCACACACTCTCCTTCTGAAATCATACAACATGACGCACTTATTCTTGATGATGCTACCTTAGGTGTGCGATTGCATGGGCTACCCAATGTACGACACACGCGAGTAATGAAAGCACAAAACTAGAAATGTTTTGGTTGCCTCCCAAAACCATCCAAACCAACGCCACTGCACTGGACAAGGACGACATCGATCACAAGAGCACCGTGTCACACAAGAAATAAACGGACATCACACACACACGAGCCCCACCAAGGACAGAGACAGACACGACAATCAATGCATGCAAAGAGCTGGATCCCGGTCGGATCGGAGTGTCCTAGCTAAGCTTTGAGGGTGGAAATAAACTGGTGCATGCTCCGGTAGCTGGTGCCACCCTCTGCGACGGCCATGGCCGCTTCCTCGCCGGCCCTCGTCGCCCTTGCCCCTGACCACCGCGTCAGACATGACCTCTCTTACTTTGTTCCCGATCTCCTCCGCGGTGACGAGCCAGTCCTCGCCGTCCCAGCTCCAGTGCTCCATCCACACCCCGACCCCGCCACTGACCGCTACCATGGCGTTCACACGGTGGTCACCGCCGCGGGGCCACGCCAGCAGCGGCACGCCGGCGGCCGCCGCCTCCGTCACCGAGTTCCACCCGCTGTGGCTCAGGTACAGCCCCACGGACGGGTGCTTCAGCACGGCCTCCTGGTCCACCCACGCCTTGGTCACGACGCCGTGCTGCCCCTGCTGCAGTCGCTCCAGGAACCCCTCGCCGAGCACGTCCGTGAGCTCGACGCTGTCGTCCCTGTCCACCTTTGTGGTCTTGAGCACCCAAAAGAACCGGCAGCCACTCGCCTCCAGCCCGGCGGCGATCTCCCTGCTCTGTGCTTGGCTCACGGCGCTCCGGTTGCCGAACGCGACGTACACCACGGACCGCGCTGGTTGCGCGTCCAGCCATGCCACCGGGGAGGAGTCTGAATCGACGACCTCAGTAGCAGCTGATGAGTTGTTGTGTTGCGACATGAGTGGGCCGATGGCGTACACCGGTGGGAACCTGGGCACGACCTTGCCGTCTCTCAGGGGCGGCGAGCGTCGCCGGCTCCAAGGCGTCAAACGTGTTGACCAGAAAGCCGTCGGCGTTGATGATCTCGCGGCCGTTGTCGATGAACTGCTTGGCGAAGAGCTTGCTGAGGTCGAGCAACGGCTGCGGGAGACAAGACTGCGGGATGCGACGCACGCCGGGGATGTCGACGTCGCCGATCGCGACGCCACCCGCGCCGCCAGAGCCCTGCTCGGCGTCGGCGGCCGTCTTCTTGTCGAGGTGTACAGGGGCGTAGGCGAGGAGCGAGAGCATGGTGGCGCAGGAGACGAAGAGTACGTGGCACTGGACACCGATCTCCTTGGCGATAGGGATGACGTGGGAGGTCAGGGTCACGTCCGTAACGACGGCAGACACGCGCGGGGCGGCGCCGGCGATGAGCGGGCCGAGGAGGTGCGCTGACCGGCGCAGGGCCTCCCAGCGGACAGTGAACGGGTCGCGGTCGTGGCTTGGGAACTCGGACGCGTCCAGCGGCAGGAGGTGGAAGTCGACGCGGCGGACGCGGGGAGCGCAGCGAAGAGGCTGCTGAAGTGCTCGGCCTCGGCGGCAGACACGGTGGGAAGGACGGTCACCACGGAGATGTCGACGTCGTCGTCGTGCCTCGCGAGAGACGCGATGAAGCGGAAGAACGGGAGGAGGTGGCCCATGCCGGCGCTCGGGATGAACATGACGTGCGGGCGCCGTTGTCCGCCGCCGTCGAGCTCTCCTTGCAGCTGCCTCTTCGTCGTCGTTGCCGCCATGGCCGAACACTTGCTTGGTGGATATGCGCGTGGTTGGTGGTGAACTATGGATCGGAGCGAAGTAGCAGCGTGAAACGGCGATGGACCAAGTACCTAATTAATGTATATATAGAAATAGAAAAAAAGTACCAACCGACGCTGCATTTTCGATGGACCAAGGCCGGACAAGTGCACGTGACGCTGCATTTTCGGTTGCTCCAGTGCTATCAGTGTGGTGGCAGGTCAAGGTGGCAGGGTGGTGTGCGTGGGGTCAGCAGGGAGTGACCGAGGCGCATGGAGCTTGTCTCGGTCGAGGTGCGGGTGCCCGGCAAGGTATATCCACGTAGATCTCACCAGCGATTCACCATTTCAAGTTCAACCAGCCAATGGTTCACATCTCCCAATAAGCACTTGCCATAATTATTTTACTAATTCCTCTATTCCAAATTAAAGGCCGTTTTAACTTTTTGTATATCTATTTTTGCTATGCATCTATATATATAATAATATGTATAGATCTTTCCCTCCTAGGAATGGTATTAGAAGTCGTTTTAGACAAATGATTACGATGCCTTCAAAACACAACTTTGACCTCTTATTATTATAAAAATATTTATGAAAATGTGATATATGTATACTTTTATTAAAGCATTTTTAAGACAAATCTACTCATATAATTTTTACATTTACAAAATCAACAACTTAAAAGCTTTTGATGATTTATATTCCCGATGTTTGACCCAAACCTTGTAAAAAACGACTTCTAATACCGGTCAGGAGGGAGTACATAGTAAATTGAATGAATAACAAAAAGTAAAATGGGAGGAGGTGGCCGCGTCGGCCGCCGGGATGAACATGACGCGGCGGGCGGTGGCGTCGCCATCGTGCTCTCCTAGCAGCTGACTCTTTGTTGTCGTTGGCATCGCCGCCATGGCCAAACACTTGCTTGGTTGATGTGCGGTGCGGTGGTGAACTATGGAGCAGGGTGGAGGTGTGGAGCAAAGCGATGGAGAGTACTAGGTAGTCTTCTTTTAGAGGGTGTTTGGATGCGCTCCGCTCCCGTTTTTACAAGGTGACAAGTGTGTGGTCCGGTGGTGTTGCCGGCGTGACTCGGTCGGGGCGCATGGGTGCGGTTTACGCGGCAAGGTGATAGTAGGTGTAAATTCTACTTTTAATTGGGCCATAGTATAGTATTTCAGTTTGTATGTAAATTCTGCTTTTAATTGGTGTAATTTGCGCATTACACTCGAACAGTTAGACCTACACCCTGGCCTGGCGTGACGGGCGTATGTCACCCTACGCTGTTGAATATTATATATTTTTTACATTGTATTAGGAAACCATTGGGGAACAATCTGCTTTGCCTATTTTGCTGTCAACACTCTTTTACCACCTTGGATCGTTTCTCTTTGGCACACTATGTTATTTCACTTTTGACTTGGAAATCACTCGGAGAAACCGAATTTCTCTGTTCTTTATTTTAAATTAGTAATAAATCCAGCATTGAAACTTTCATATACATATAACAAAATGCATTGAAACTTTTTATATATAATATGATGGAGATAATTCACTTCAGCCGCTGACATAAGCGATTCACTGAACTATCCACTGGTTTGAAATTTTTGTAGAAACCAAAGACGTAGCCAGGTGGCTAGCAGGGGCCAAGGCCTCCTGGTCTGAATTTTTTTTTTTGTAGAAAATCTTGTTTTAACCATTATAGTAGTAGGTATTTCAAATGGATGGAATTCTTAAACCATGATGCAAACAAATACATATTTAAAAAAACTGACCAAGTATGGATCTTTTTACCATGGCCAGTGCGAAAGAAGAGTTCTTGTTGTGTGTTTTTGTCTACAATAAAAAAGGCTTTGTGGCTGTGCTTTTGAAGTTCTTGTTGTGTGTGTTTTTGTCTACAATGCATTGTATTGGTGTAACCTTGGTTCCTTACATGTTAAGACTTGTTGTTCCTAGAAAGATTTTGGATGATGCCAACATGTTATACTAGCGTACGTCGTTTGTGATGCGTGATTTTGTGTGGTTATCTCTTTCAAGAGTTCACGTAGGTGGAGCGATTCTTTTTGCTGCGCTGATAGCCGGGTGTAAAAGTAAAAATATTCCTCGGACACTCTGATCACTGCATTTTATCTCGCTTGAACTAGTGGTCGTAAACCATTACCAGTTCACCGCTTCGATCGCTGCATTTTTTGAGGACAAAATGCAGTGATCACTTCATTTTATATAATTTAGAAGTCGAACAATCGGCTGATAGTGATCTTGTGCCCTTTTCGTGGAGCGGTGGACCGGTAATGGTTTACGAGGCTACTCCCTCTATATTTTCTTCGAAGACATAGTACGTACAAATATATTAAGATTTAAACTTTAAAATCTTTAATCAATAATTTAGCTAACAATTTATTTTCATTTTATATAAATTTGGCACACTTAGGTTTGTCATCAAATGTACTATTCAACTATAACTTTTTTTTTTGTGGCAAACACATCTTCTGCTTTAGTATAAAACTCGACTCTCCCTTTTGGTTTTTCATTTGATGTGGAGGTGGGCAACTTTGAAGAAACTAGCCACCTGCCACCAGTTATAAAAAGATATTATTACTTCCTTTTTTTTTTCTTGTATCTTTTTCATATGTGCAACCTACTACATTGAGTGCTTGGTAGAAATGGAGGCCATGCGAGCTAGGTTTTGCAACCGTCGGCACATCTGTTAGCCCTGCCCCAACTCCTCCCCTGAGCTCCGACGACCCCTACCCTAGCTCCTGCTCGAGTTCGGGGCTGCAAGCGTGGTGTGTGGAGCCTGCCTGTGCAAGCTTAATAATACAACCTTTTCATTGGATTGTGTACCTATTCTTACAACTCACTTATGATCCCACCTTGTAGTAGTTTGCTCATTTGTAACCTACTTTTTTTTTTTTCTCATACAAAGATTTTTTTTTTTTATTCTTTTGCACAAGTTGGTCATAAACTTACAACATATCTATCTTCTCTTATTCTCTCTATTCCACCATAACATTGAGCCTACTAGAAGACCTTATTTTTTTTTTTAGATAAAGGATAAAAATCCGGCTTCATCTATCCGAAGATAGAATCGACCAATTATTACAGAGTTCAAAAGCAAAAAACAGTTTTTGCCGGATACAACCTCCAACCACACTCAAAACCGATAAAAAGAAGAAGCCCTTATATATTATCCTTGATATTATAAAAGAAAACAGAAGGTAGTAATCAGTAGATAAAATCTATGAGCTCTTATTAATTAATCTATATATAATTAGCCTATTATCACAAAGGATGCGCTAAATTTTAACGTGTAAATTAAATAGGGCCTAAACTATGAATTTATATTCCAAAATCAAATCAAACAATTTGATGTTGAAGCCTCGCAAAAATCACAGCTCGGTCACCTTCCACTTTCGTGCTCTGGTACTCGAACCATTTCCCACCCTTTCTTTTTTCCATTCCGTTCGCATCGAAACTCCGTTCCACTTGCAAAGCCAAAGCCAAAAAAAAAAAAGGCAAAAAGAACACAAAGCAAGCGCAACTGCCTTCTACACTAGTACACAAAGCAAAGCAGAAAAGGCCATGCACCACGTCCACGGCACACCGCCCGAGGACCGGGCCCTCCTCCTCAGGTGGGTGGGCCCCACCTCCCTCGTCTCCCGCGCGCTCGTGCCCGCGTCCACCGTGGACCGCCCGCACACCTCGAACGGACGAGACGACGACGTGGCCGTGCAGACGCTGCTGCTACTGGCGAGTGGGCCCCACGTAATCTGTGGGTCCCACGAGCAGCGAGATGAAGCGACGCGGGATAGACGCGGCCCCGAGAACAAAAAAAAAAAAAAAAAAAAAAGAAATTCCAGTTGCTCGCTTTCGCTTTCGCTCTCCTTCCGTCGGCGGCCGGACAAAACCGCCAGATTTTCTCGTCCCCGTGCGCCTCCTCCTCCTCCTCCTCCACCTATTGCTTTTTGTTGCTTGCTTGCGGTTGCCGGCAGCCGCTGTACCTGGAGCCAGCGACCTGGTGGGGAGGGACGAAAGGAGAAGAGAGGTTCGGTGGTTGTTTGGTAGAAGAGAGGGGGAATAATTGGTTGCCTCAGGCAGGGTCGGGGAAGGAAGGAAGATGGAGCGGAAGGTGGTGGCGGTGTGCGCGGTGGTCGGTTTCCTCGGCGTCCTCTCGGCGGCGCTCGGCTTCGCGGCGGAAGCCACCCGCGTCAAGGTGCGCCTCCCTCCCCTCCCTCTTTCTCCTGTATGCGCTGGTGCCGTTGCTGCCCCGTTCCGTTCCGTTCTTGAGTACAGTACGCCAGTACGGCGGGCGATGGATGCCCTTGCCTCCGAGTGTTAGATCTCGGCTAAGGAACGATCGGCGATTGGGCGCGCCGGCGGGGAGCTGAGTCCGTTGCGGTACTCTAGTCTAGTAGTATTGTGCTACTAATGCCCACCCAGCTGCGCCGGAGAAAGATTATTATCATTGTTTGGGGTTATTAATAGGCGATCTTTACGTTTGCGCGTTGCGGGAGTGGATGGTAATGATCCTGACCGAGTGTATGAAACAAGGAGTCCAATAAAACTTACTTTGTTTTAGGTGTATATGCTTGAGTGGTGAATTAAATCTATGAGCCAGCGGCCTTGTCATAGAAACACAAATGGTTGGTTGCCATCGTGTGAGAGGTTCAGTCAGTGCTTCGTTGGTTTGATCATGGTTGCAACTGATCCATCCCAGATTGGAATCTATCAGGATCTTGTGTTTTTGTTACCATTCTTCATCTTTGGCCTTTGGGGTTACAACACCACATTGCCTTAGGATTTGATGCCTTTTTGTTTAGCTGCATATGATAGAGCAATGCTTCAAGGTTTTTCTTAGTGAACTTTTGGTGAGATAGGTAAAATCATAGGTGAGGCTTGGCTAGCTTGAGGTGGAATCGTCACCCCTGCATACAAAAAGAATCCTAAGGCACATTATATGCTTATCCCAGTTTATTTTATTTTAGTTTGGTTTACGTTTACTAGGTAACCCTACAACTATGCTACAGGGGCTCTGTCCAACTTGTACAAAAAGAAAAAAACAACTCACAGCATAAAAACATGGAAAATCCAGGATGATGCCTTTGCTTGATCTGGATGTGAGAACCATTGAGGAAGGCCACGTGCTATTCTTCTTCTACATTAAAATGCATTCTTTGTCATGCCCATTGGACACATTCATGAATCATGTATGTTTATCCCAATCTGATTTCTTTTTCAACCTAACTTACCATTTTGACTGGCAAATTTATTAATAATTGACTGTTTCACATTATTTGCTATGAAGAGAGGTTCCGGAACATTCTTTTGTTAGTAAATTGTACATATATTTGTGCTCATGTCCAGATGTAACTTGCATTGTGTGAACCATGCAGGTTTCGGATGTTCAAACAAGCACTACTCCTGGTGAATGCATATACCCAAGAACCCCAGCCTTAGCGCTTGGCTTAATATCTGCTGTCTCCCTTATGCTCGCCCAGTCTATCATAAACACAGTCACTGGTTGCATCTGTTGTAAGAGGCATCCTGTTCCCTCGGACACTAACTGGAGTGTAGCCTTGATCTCATTCATCATATCTTGGTAAAATTCTGGTCTAGAAGTTTATGATCTCTTTTGTTTTTCTCTCATTCTGTAACATTACTTAGCCTTTTTGTGAATTGGTTTAGCAATAATAATGGATGCTGAGTGTTGTTCTGTTATGTTGAACGTCAAACTCGGCCTTGACATGATTGCAATATGTTGGATTGTGCCACTTTTTTCAACCTTATTTACACCTGAGTTCTTGACTGCATTTGACTCATTTCATTATTTTTATTTTATTTTGCATTAGGAAAGCAACCATTATAAAGAAATAGTGTAGCATTGATGTCTAAAGATTTTCTAGAATACATGCTTTGATCTAGTACTAGTATAGTTGGCCACTGTTAATTGACTGATGTTTATTATAATCCTTGGAAGCCACGAGTATGATTAGCCCAGATGCTGAATGTATATAATAGCTTTTGCATAGATCCCAAGTACAGTACATTGTAGTTGCAGTGATTCTGCCTCTTCCTAGGAGCATCTCGTCAACTTGTTGGATTTGGTAACCAGTGATATCTGTGTTTCTGCTAGTTATCTTGCAAATAACTGATTTCATCAAAATGTGGTAACCTAAATATTGCTAAATAACGCAGGTGCACTTTCATAATCGCATTCCTTCTCCTTCTGACTGGAGCTGCCCTGAACGACCAGAGAGGTGAGGAGAACATGTACTTTGGCAGCTTCTGCTACGTCGTGAAGCCAGGGGTCTTCTCCGGGGGAGCGGTGCTGGCCCTTGCCAGCGTGGCGCTGGCGATAGTCTACTACGTCGCCCTGTCATCGCCCAAGGGTCCTCCGCCAACGTTCGCAACCCCACAGAACCATGGCATCGCGATGGGCCAGCCTGTGATCCCGCAGCAGAGCAGCGAACCGGTGTTTGTCCACGAGGACACTTACAATCGGCGGCAACAGGTCCCGTGACCATAATCTGTGGTTGGCTCAACGGGTCTCCCTGACAGTGTACCTCATGCAGTTAATTGTGCTTGGTCTGTATAGTTTGCAGGTTAGAACAAGAACAATGGTAATCACCATTGCTGTTAGCTAGAGTTGTTTGTTCTCTACTTCTTTCCACCCTCTTGTTCATCGAGCATGCCTGTTTCATCGTTATGGATGTTTGATTCTGAAAGAATGAACTGGGTAATGTTGAAGAGAGCTTGCATCATGTTCAGAGTTGTTCTGTAAACATCGTGTTGGGATGAATGAAAACTGCATCGCATTTGAATTCAGAAAGAAGGGACTCTGCACGCCAGCTCCTCCCTGAACAGTGCAACGGTGTCACGGACGATGTAGTCGGGTCGTGTCGTCGAACTCTGTGTAATGATGCTAGTTTGGTCAAACTAATTAAGAACAGTTTGACATATGAGTAGGACAATTTCAAAATCAAACAATTTAATCCCAAACCAAAGGACAACCAATCAGACGGCGGTGCCCGTGCACCCTTCTGTGGCCTGGCCCAATTGTAGATGTAGCCCGGCCCCGTGCACGCTTTCTGAACCCACGGCCCGCGGCAGTTCACTTCACAAGTCACAACCGCAACCGCAACGACCGCCTTGCAAATTGAAATTTGCCCCGCTGCTGCAAAGCCTCACCTCACCTCACCTCACCGCGAGATACGGAGGCCCGCCGCCTCGAGCCGCTTCCGCCTCGCCGCTGCCGCGCGCCTCCACCACCAGGAGATACGGGGGTGCCTCCGCCGTCCGCGAACTCGAGGTGACGACGCCTGCCCGCTTGCGTCCCTTTCTGGCCCCTATTCTGCACGCATTGGTGTTGCGCTCCCGTGCCTTGCGTTTGGGGATTCGCTAGCTGCTCCTTGTATCGGGTTAGGGCTCGTTAGGTTTCTCACCGGGCTGGGCTAGTCTCGTGGTGATACGGGGCCGTGACAGGTGGTCGGGTAGATGTGAAATGTGTGATTTGATCGAGCCAGGGTTGCATGTGCTAGGGTACCCAAAATGTAGGGGATTTGTGTTTTCCGGGACCTGGGATTGTATTGCGTTTAGGAGGTTTTCAGGTTGTGCCCTGATTGATGCGTGCATTGTGTGGTGCGAGATGCCGAAAGTTCACTGGATTTTTATAGAATTATTATCTAGGCTTTGATTTGAAATGCTACTGTCACTGATGATTTCATTTGTTATTGCCAATGTGTGCTACATGATGCTGTAGTGATTTCCTTCGCTTCTGACTGATTGCAGCTGCTTCCATTTGGCCCAGGATTATACTGGCCAACCTACTGTACTGTTCCTTGCCCTTACAACACTAAGGTACAACTCAGACCTTCTGAACCTGAAGTTATTTGCAATTATTCTCTTCTTTGCTTTTGTTATCTCATCGCGAAATTATGTGTACATAGAGTTCAACCCGTGTCCCATCTGGCTGATGTAAATGATTAGTATTATTCATATGCTCTGTAAAAGTGCAAGCTTATTATTGCCTTTCCTACTGCTGGCAAAAGAACTACTTCATTTCAGTCATGCACTAGAACCACCGCCCCCTAAATCCTCTACTGGTGGAATTATAACTTGAGCATTAGTCTGTGAAATTCGTCATCCCAT
The DNA here is from genome assembly GCA_015847255.1 of Hyparrhenia diplandra. NCBI lineage: Eukaryota > Viridiplantae > Streptophyta > Magnoliopsida > Poales > Poaceae > Hyparrhenia > Hyparrhenia diplandra. The sequence continues at coordinate 53,859 of JADLZK010009807.1, forward strand.
TTTGCAAAAAGCGATAGTGTAGCTATAGGCAGTGCAACCGGTACAGTTTACCTATGCCACATCTGTCACGGTTTTTTCTTTACCACTTATATTCAGATTAATGTTGCTACAGCGCCCATAATTCTACTAGATGCTTCCATATTTAATCTTTCTCTCTCGCTTTTCTATATTCACATAAGAACACACAATGTTCTACTATTGTGCCATGGATGTTGTTATGTTAGGGCTGTACATTAGTATAGCAGCTATGCTGACTAAAAAAACTTAATGCGGTTCTAATGCCTTCAATCAGCTTCATTATGGTGCAATAATTAGTGTTCCCTGATATGTGGATCTTCTACTCATAGTATATAGTATATACCATTCTTTTGATTACGGTGTCTGCGGGTACTTAATGATTATTGCAGTTCCAGCTATGCCAAATACATTATCACCTGCCGCACTTGCAACATCCATTAGTTTAATAATGTGTCAATAGCAACAAATGTTGTCCCGGCCCAATCTCCCGCGCAACGTGCGGGGTTGCTGGCTTGTATTATGAAAGTTCACCGGATGGATTAGGCGCTGCAGAATACAGATGTGCACAACAGAGTGGGGTGGTGGGTGTGCATGATATCATCATCATATATAAGAATTTTGCAATGGTGGACAGTGAATTCCGTACCCCATGTTTGATTTTTCTTCTTGTTCATTGTGCTGATTTTTGCAGAGAATCCAAGGATGCAGCTGCGGTCGGGCTGCCTCCTACCCCCACCGTCGGCACGTCCTCAAGGACGCACGCGCAGTCCTGTGTGCTGGCGTGAGGACCGGCTCAGCGCACTACCAGACGATCTGCTCATCTTGGTGCTTGTGAGGCTCCGATGTGCCCGTGAAGCAGCGCACAAGAGTATGCTCTCCCGCCGATGGGCCGGTCTCTGGAAGCAGCTCCCAGAGCTCATCTTCAATGGTGTCGACGGCGACTCTGTCAAGGCTGCCCTCGCTTGTGTCACACGCCCTGCGCTTGAGCTTCTCGACATCCGTTTAAAAGACATGTTGGCTCCTGGGGATGTCTCTTCCCTTCTTGGTGCTGCCGCACCACTGGCGCCCGACAAGCTCATCGTTACCTTGAAGAAGTCCATATCCATATTCGGCTCTGAGGTTCACGAGTTGCACTGCTTATCCCGTACCACCTCACTGCAGCTTATCGCTCAGGATCTCTGCATCGCACCACCGCGGTTAGGAGAGTTCACGTCGCTCAGGAGTCTCTTCCTACACTCATGCTGCATTGACCTTGGTGCCCTGCTTCCTCTCTGCCCGTGCCTAAGCATTCTCAAGCTCAGCGACTTCTGGAGGAAGCTCAACGACTACCAGGGGGGCATCACTATTCACTCTCCTTCGCTTGAGGAGCTCAGCATGGACATCGATTCATGTTATCTCTTTGATGACTGTTGTATCGACATTGTGGGCCCGGTGCTGAAGAAGGTCAAAGTGGAGGCTGGCCATGCCAACGGGCTCAGTGTCTCGTTCTTGGCACCAGTGGTGGAGGAACTTTGCTGGTTGCACCTATTTGAGTCCTACTCTGATTTTTTCATGGTTACTGATGAGTGGTGGCTTTGTGGTATTGGAGTACGGTTTGGAGGGAAGCAGCTACCTCACATCAACATCCTACACCTTGATGTCCATTGCACCTGTGTGCGTATTCTCACTTGGTTTTCAACTATTTGCATACTTCCTTACTATGAGATGTTGATGTAATGAATTCACAATTTCTGATGTCCCTATTCCCTCAGTTGATGAATGTGGAAGAAGACGATGAAAGACCAAGCATAACAGAAGCTATAGCTCGACTTCCAGTGGCCAACTTCTTTGTTTTGGAGCTACATATCTCGCCCAAGGCACATGCTATTGGACCATTGGTGTCGTGTCTTCTTCAGATTTTACCAGCTATACAAAAGCTTAATGTGATCATGGCTTGTCAAAGTGAGGTAACATACCCACTCAATATCCTGTCCATTAGCTTCCGGTTTATATGCTCAATCAGGTCCCATGGATGTGGATGTATCTGTTAAGCTGCTAACAAAACAACCGATTTCCATATAATTATTCAAACAATAAATATTGACTAGCCTTAGAATCTCGGTTGGCCGGTTCATCATTCTAGCATCAAATGTTGCCCATAGTACTGACCACACATATTATGTTTCCAAAGAAGGTTGCAAAGTATACATGTAGGTTGCATGGTGAAGGATATTTGTATATGTTAAAAGCATCCTCATATTAATCACATGCCTGTTGTACATGTTGTACCTGAAGATTAAATTAATAAGTACCAGGAGGAAGATTATGAATTTGTACGCAAATTAAACCATGAACATGAGAGAGAAGACAACATAACTGTTGTGTGCATACCTTTGAAATGGCAAAAAAAAAAAAAAAAAAAAACCTTGCTGCTACCCTGTTATATATATGAGTAATTGTAGTCTTGTTTCTTCAGGAAGCTTCTTCCCTGTATGAACAATCTGAGGATTGGAGAATTGACAACATCTCGCTGACAGATCTGGAGATGGTGGAGATTGTAGGCTTTGTTGAGAAGACCATGAGCTTGATGTCATGGAATTTATATTCAAATGTGCGCCAGCACTTGGAACAATGTCTGTGTCATTCTCTGAGCACCTATCTAGTGAAATGGTGGATTTAATCTTCAGCATCTCAAATCGCTATCCATCTGTAGAGTTCCAACTGTATGTCAAAGATAATTCCCAGGATGAAGATGATTTCCATGTTGAAGATTATTCCTCGGATGAATGAGATGCAAGAACGCTAACTAGAAATAAGATGTTTCATGTATTGGATATGTTTGGAATTCTTTGTTGTTCGTAGCAGGGCGTCTCTTAATGGCTTAATATCTGCTATCTCCCTTATGCTCGCCCAGTCTATCATGAACATAGTCGCTGGTTGCATCTGTTGTAAGAGGCATCCTGTTCCCCCAGACACTAACTGGAGTGTAGCCTTGATCTCATTCATCATATCTTGGTAACATTCTGGTTAAAGAAGTTTATGATATCTTTTGATTTGCTCTCATATCTTGGTGGTAGCCTTTTGTGAATTGGTTTAGCAATAATAATGGATGCTGAGTGTTGGTACGTTATGTTGAACGTCAAACTTGGCCTTTCCCTGATTGCAATATGTTAGATCCTGTCGCTTCTTTCAAGCTTAATTACACCTGAGTATTTGACTGCATTTGACTCATTTCATTATTTTTATTTTATTTTGCATTAGGAAAGCAACCATTATATAAAAATAGTGTAGCATTGATGTCTATTGAGTTTCTAGAATACATGCTTTGATCTAGTATAGTTAGCACACTGTTAATTGACTGATGTTTATTATAATCTTTGGAAGCCACGAGTATGAGTAGTCCACATGCTGGATGTATATAATAGCTTTTGCATAGATCCCAAGTACAGTACATTGTAGTTGCTGTGATTCTGCGTCTTCCTAGGAGCATCTCGTCAACTTGTTGGATTTGGTTACCAGTGATAATATATGTGTTTCTGCTAGTTATCTTGCAAATGACTGATTTTTATCAAATGTGCTAACCTAAATATTGCTAAATAACGCAGGTGCACTTTCATAATCGCATTCCTTCTCGTGCTGACTGGAGCTGCCCTGAACGACCAGAGAGGCGAGGAGAACATGTACTTTGCGAGCGTGGCGCTGGCGATAGTCTACTACGTCGCCCTGTCATCGTCCAAGGGTCCTCCGCCGACGTTCGCAACCCCGCAGAACCATGGCATCGCGATGGGCCAGCCTGTGATCCCACAGCAGAGCAGCGTACCGGTGTTTGTCCATGGGGACACTTACAATCGGCGGCAACAGGTCCCGTGACCATAATCTGTGGTTGGCTCTGGCTCAACGGGTCTCCCTGACAGGGTACCTCATGCAGTTAATTGTGCTTGGTCTGTATGGGTTGCAGGTTAGAACAATGGTAATCACCATTGCTGTTAGCTAGAGTTGTTTGTTCTCTACTTCGTTCCACCCTCCTGTTTATCGAGCATGCCTGTTTCATCGTTATGGATGTTTGATTCTGAAAGAATGAACCGGGTAGAGCTTGCATCATGTTCAGAGTTGTTCTGTAAACATGGAGGTTCTTTATGAATTATGATGGGATGGATGAATACCAGGAATCATGAATGAAATTGCATCGCATTCGCATTCAGGGGCTGTTTGGTTCATCACCTCTACTCGCCACGCCACAAGCGTGGCCGCCGCGTACGTTGGCTGCTGTTTGGTTGGTTCCGCATTTGCTCGCCACGCCACTGCTTCTTTTGCTGCTGTGCTCTGGCAACTCCTATAAATGTAGGAACTGTAGCAGACAGAGATTGGGAACAGAGAGAGTGTGGGGCATCCATCACGGCACAACAGAGAGAGAGAGAGTGGGCATCCATCACATCAGTGGGGACAGCAGGTACTCATGTCACGCTGCAGCTTTCAGACTTGGGGCGTGACCGTGGCGAAGTCCACAGAACTGTGGCCGCCACAGCGGCGGCATGGCAGGTTGCGGCAGCAACCAAACACGCCCTAGTAGAAACTAAGTCAAGAAGGGGACTGTCGTCGACGCCAGCTCCTGCCTGAACAGAGCAACGGTGTCACGGACGATGTCGCCTGGACGAGCCGTCGTGGCGTCGAACTCGGTGACACCTTCGGCCGCGTCGACTTGCAGAAGGTCGAGCTGGCTCCGCAGCAGGCTCGCCGGCATGAAGTGCTTCCCTTCCGTCGACCTCCGCAGCATCCGCTCGGTGATCACCTCCGCCGACGCCCGCAGGCACACGAACCTCACCCTGCAGGCGGCGTACTCCCCTGGACTGTACCGGCGGTCGGCCGCCCGGAGCACGTCTCGGTACCTGAGCTGCAGCGCCGAGCAGCTCACGGTCACGTCCTCGCCGCCGTCCAGCCGGTCCCGGATGGCGTCCCGTAGCGACTCCAGCCACGGCGCGCGGTCTGCGTCGGAGAGCGGGATGCCCTCGCTCATCTTGGCTGGGTTTGTGCACAAGTTCAGAGTAGAGGCGTTTCAGTTTTTTCAGCAGAAGTTCAGAGATGGCAAAAGTGACAGAATGCCGGAGGTTTCAGAAATGTGATGATGTGAATTGCGTGGTGGCGTACAGTACCTTTGTTTGCCGGGGAATGGTAGTCGTCTGCTTCGATGAAGCTGCAGCCCAAGGCTTGGGAAAGCATTGCCGCGACGGTTCTGCGAATTTGCAGTAAAAAAAAAGAGAGAAATAATCAGCTCATAAGGACTGTCACTGCCTCGTGGGAGAACACCAAATGAATCTTGCCGATTTGTGGTATCTTTGAGCAATCTTGACCGAATTCTTGAAGCATGTTTGTTTAGAGAAAAGAAGCATGAGCATATTAGAGTCACAGAGTGAGGAGGATGAAGGATCTTACGATTTGCCGCAGCCACTGACTCCCATGACCACGATCGCCAGCCCTGCAACCCAAATTTTCCCCAAAAGGGAAGATCAGTTAGAGTTAGCAGACACCCAATCGCAACATATCCAGCTCTTGGCTGTTCATCGCAGCAGGTACTGTCAGATCAGGATTCAGATCGCGAGCTCGTCTGGTACCTACGCACGACATTTTTTCCGCGATCGGGCCATTCACCCCTATGAACGACATGAACAGCCGCTACGCGAGCAACGAACAAATTCCAAACTGAATATGGGTTGCTATTTTTACTTGGAGCACGCACGGCTGGTGCTACTGACCTGGATGCACGAGAGGATCGGAGCCAGCCATGGCGGGCGCTCCACCTCCTCCTGCGGATTCTCGAGTGGGAGGACAAAGGGGTGGCGAAGCGAAGAAGCCGACGACGGCAACAACATTTTCGTCAGGTTGAACGGGTCCATTCTCATTTCCATGTCCAAATCGCTGACGTCAGCTAGAATGCATTTATTTTATGACCAAGGGAGTACAAATCTACTTGCATGCAGTTTTATTTTATTTTCTTTGATTTGAAAAAGATCACAAACATTTTGTAATTTGGTTGGTTTATATTGTTTTCTTTGAAGAAGGATCAAATGTCTTTGTAATTTGGTTTACCGAACATTATTGTCTCGAAACATATCATACGACAAACAGAGAAGCATGAGCCGTGCACGAAACTGAATACTGGCGATGGCCATCTGCTGTCGCTGACTCGGATCTTATCACACACACAGCTTGTCCACCAACTAATCTGGTGCTAACAAAACATACCAGGAGGTATCTCAAGGTCAATTATAAACAGAACAAACAGAGCTACCAAGAAACTTCTGATCTAATGCTGATTCTTTTGCTTAATTTTGCAAGTCAGCCGAGCCAAAGCGGGCGCATACGAACAGGAACAAGTAACGGCTACACTAGGGCTACTTCCTAAACAACCCTGAGCTCTGGAGCGCCTTGCAGTACTCTGAGATGACGGGGGACTTCTTCACCATGTCCCAGATCTTCACCGAGCTTCTCAGCCAGTCGCGCTCCGAGAGGTTCTTTGAGAATGACCTCGCCGGCCATGATAGGATCTGTAACCACATTAGTGTTATGTCAGACTGACTCGACCAGAGGTCTCGAAGAAATGTGACAAGCAGATATTATAAAGGGAGCTTAAAGTTCAGCAACATCTATACTGCAATGAGCTCAAACTGAATGGATCTTAATGTAATATTATCTTCTCTGGGTTAACGAAACCAGTCCAGTTAAAAGCAGGAAAACCAAGTAATGCTTTTCATGATTTGCTCAGGAGCAAAGGATGATTGGATGAAATTCTAGTGTTTAGTAAGGGCTGGCTTGCCCAGACTTATTTACATAATAAAATGTTGTGTTAGATTTTAATTTTAACAGAATCTCAATCTGTCCCATGTAGCTGACACATTTTCAAATCACAAGCTAGGGTTTGTAAGTCTACTTAATATTACATTTCTGTAATGCAAACTCCTCAGTGTGGCAATCATACCTGATCACGAAGCATGCCCAGCATGCTTGAGTATGTTCCATACTCAAACTTTGCCGAGTTATCGTGACCTCTGTGGGGGAAGGAGAAATATGTCCTGCCGACTGGAGGTTAATTCTTCAACTTTCATGCTTGAAGAAACCAACGAATCAGAAGCTTGACCAGTTGCATTAGAGCCCCGATTCTAAAAGAGGATGAGTTGAAGTGCTTCTCAAGAGTTTTCCTTAGAAGCATGAGTTTTTGAAGGGGAAAAATCTTGTCCCTGCAACCTGTTCAATTAGAAAGCCAAAACGATGTGAAGTTGTTAAATTATTTAGAGCAAACAAGTACAGGGCCTATTTAGGTATGGAAGTATTACATGCTTATAACACAGCAAAATAAATGCTATGTTTAGAAAGGAAATAGTAAATGCTTTTACCAAGACATAAAAAGCATACATCTCTTTGTTCATCAGCATAGAAATGAGCATATAATTTCTCTTAATTAACAAAACAACAATCATAGCAATGGCTAATGGTCACCTAGCATGCACAAAACAGAGATCGGAGATATAGTCTTCACTGCCCAATTGGTCTTCATTTTTGTTTTCCTTGTCTTGGGAAGCTGATGACGTCAACACAGATGGATCAGGTATGTTGTGCTTCAATAAATCAACCTGCAAAATTGTATTGGAACATCCATTCAGCCTTTTGCATTACTGCCAAGTAATTATAAACTATTTGCGATATGGAAGAAAAATGTGCTGGTAGAAACAGGTATGATGGGATAGAATCATTAGAACGCTAGAACTACAGAACTCAGATCCTGAACCAAGAACCTACAGGCATCATTTCCTCTGTTCTTCCAGATGAGTTAATTAATGAAAGAACAACGGAAAGTAAAAGTTATAGAAGAGATTACTTACTGTAAGCATGAGCTCCCACATGGACAAATCATTCATCCCTTCTGACACGACCAACACTATATTACAAACAGATGCCAAGAAAACACCAAGCTACAGCAATTCCTTGCATAATAACAGAAAATACCGATCAATTATTAGGTACTTCCAACGAAACAGTGACATCACAAGTGGGTTTAATAATTGTAAGTACGGTCTTTACCTGAATTCCCATGAGCTCATGAGCTAGGTCTGCTGACAAGGGTTCACCATTAAGGACAGGAATTGCGGATGAACCATCTGGCCTCATCATATCAATTAGAACAGAGGGACTGTACACTGGCTGCAGGACAAAAGGAGCTTCCTTTCACAAATTGACAAGCAAGATACTGATAACCTGTTCTAGCATTCGGATTGAAAAAAAACAGAATAAAATTAATGCCGTCTCACCTGAGCGTCAAGGAGTATGACTCGCTCATTAGATATCCTGATGTCAATACCAGTGGTACAGTGTTTCCCCATCAATCTGGTTTCCTCAGTTTGTGTAGGAAAAGGAGGAAGCATTCCTACACACAATGCTCAAGGAAATGAGTTTTGAACAAACTAAGATTTTGGTATGGAACAAAATTTGAACCAAAACAAGATTGATCTTTGTTTAACTTCTAAGCAGCCTTCTTGACACTAAAGAGGCTTTATAATGTGCATACTGTGGTAGATAAAAATCTGAGGACAGCTAGATATCACATGGTGAAAACATTAAGAGCAATGTCCCTGTGATCGATTGCAAAGTGCATCAACAGAATAACCATTAGAAGTACCTCTCAGTATAAGAACCAATGAATCTAGTTGCTGGAAAGACGCATTAAAAAGCATAACAAAACTGAAGTTGCATCGTACCAGGTGAGCTTGCATCGTATCCATATAGTTCATTCATGATGGTTGACTTGCCTACGCCGGGTGGGCCAATTATCCCAATCACCATGAAATCATTGTTCTCAGTCAAATACTGCAAAAAACACGACAGCTGGGGTTAGTAAGGTTTGAGGAATAATATTTACATCTATATTAACTGTAGCAGCCCCGTGTTGCTCAATGGATCACAGTTGACACTACATATGCATATACAAGTATGATCAGTAGAATCCAATATTGCTAGCTTCTCACAGTCATCATCATATTCGAAGGAAGGGCATCTAGGGAATGGTGAAGCACTAACAAATTAGAAACAATCCAGCGATCAGAGGGAGGCTTTACTTGAGAACCTAAAACCAACTAATGCAACATTCAGAAAGACGTAGCCACATCCCACAATAACAATGGATTATTAAGCTAACCAACCAACGCTGACGTAACAAGGAAAACATAAGAAAAGAAACATCCGAGAGACCTAAAGGTAGCTACAGCCTCACACAGATCACCAAACCCTGCCTTCCTTTCCCATGGATCAGAGCACCCTAGCTAACAACCGACTAATTAACATCCAGACCAGACCCCCAGCCAGCAGCTGTGCGTCTGTGACTGAGAGCAAGGCGGGGCGCGCGGGAGCGGCATACACGCACGCACCGGGAGGATCTTGTCGGTGTGAGCCTCCCACGCGTCGGAGACGAGGCTGAGAGACCCCAGCTGCGGCGCCTGGCGCGCGCGGCCCCCGTGCCCGCGCCGCCGTCGTCGTCGGCGCCCGAGGACGAGGCGTGCGGCAGCGGCGGCTTGGCAAGGAGGATCTTGGGCGGTGGTGGGGGGAGGCGGGTGCTGCTGGTGTTGGTGCTGGCCGTGGTGGTGCGACGCGGAGAAGCCCCGGTCGCCGCCGCCGCCGCCAGCGGCGGCCATCGCGGCTGGCTCGGGCGGAGGTGTGGGGAGGAATGAATTGGCGAATTGCTGTGTGCGCCGGCGTGCTCTCCAGTTCCAGTAGCACTAGCACACGCGTGCGTCGCGTCTCTCCTCCTCCTCCTCCCACATGGACATGGAGGAGAAAAAGACTATATCTGGGCCTCTTAATGGGCCGTAATTCCTTTCGGCCTGTTGTTCTCTTTGGGCAACGCACTATATTTTGGGCCCAATTTATCATTATGCGATTTGTCTTGTCTCCGGCTCGGCGGCTCCCTCCCTCCTCCACGTGTCGTCGCGGTTCCAGACAGGTCGCCGCCACGTCACCGTGGGAGGCCGGCCACCTCATCCGTCCTTCCCTCTCTCTCGCGTCTCGTCTCGCTCTCTCCAGAAGCAGAACCCTCTCAACCACCCGGAGCAGAGCAGAGCAGCAAAGGCCGCCGCACAATACCATTCCATTCCAGTCCATCGAGAGGGCGCCTGGCCGCGAGAAGGGACAGCAAGGAAAGGTCATCTCTCTCTCTCTCTCTCTCTCTGTCTCCAAGCTCCATGCCTGCTCGAGATTTGAGCTGGTCTAGCACTTCCTCCTTGCATTTCGTCGTGGTTCATTTCACTTGAGATCTGAAGACGAACCCCAACAGTTTTAGCATCGTCTTGCGTCTAGTGATCTGGATTCCTAGTGCTTTTAGAACTCTAAAAAAAAAAGATACTTTTTTTTTTTTTTGAGATTACACAAGACAACGCAGACGCTCAACACGCACGCACACTCACCCCTATGAACACACGTACGCAAACCCTACCCCTATGAAGCACCTTCAAGCGACCGAAGCCGGCAAATCTTGAAGTTCCGAAGCCATTTGGCGGCGCCCTATTATCGACGGGGACGTCGCCTACCACTTAATGCCTTGTGAGGAAAATCTCGAAATAAATCCAAGATAAAAGTGTCGCACCCGGGATTTGAACGCGGGTGGGAGCCCCCAACCAATGACCTTTGCCATTGCACCGTGAGCCTTGAAAAAAAAAAAAAAAAAAAAAATACTGTATCACCTTCCACAGCTGTTTGCATTGTGTGTGTGCGCCATGTAGAGCATTGTTCAGGGTGGGTTGCTTCTGTTCACCTGTTTAGCTGTTTGTGGTTTGGTTTGTTCAGGAATGCAAAGAAATTAAGGTTCTAGCTCGGTTAATTAGCTCATAACACGAAAGTTAGAAACTCACATTTGCCACAAACTCGGAATCTGTAGTGCCTATAAGAGACATACCTGTTGGATTTTGTTAAGGGTACCATGTCATGGCCGTGGCATTTATTTGACCTGTTGACAGTGGCCAAAATTGCAATTGTCTTGTATGTTTACTCTACTGGCTCAGAGTCCGAGATTGTACCTGTTGACAGCCGCTTCACTTAAGTTTACCTTATAAAGGATCGATCTGTCCAGATGATTGTTTGCAGCACAAAAATTTATAAAGGATCCATCTGTCCAGATGATTGTTTGCAGCACACAAAATTACCCAGCTTGTATTGATAGAAAAACAAGATGATATGCACAAGTTCAAAAAAAAAAAAAGGAAGTAAACAACGAAAAAAGGGAAGTGTGGCTGCTGGGATTCGAGCCCAGGTCTCCACGGCCACAACGTGGAATTCTCACCACTAAACTACAGCCACTTTGTGGTATGGTAGCTGTTGATTACAATCTTAATTGAATAGTAGTCTGGTACACTTAGCATGGTTATTTTAATTGGGTCCCTACACAGTTCGAGTCCATACATTATTGACAACAGTTATTATCATGGATGCTCGCTCGCATACCGCCATGGACGAAACCACAGCGAATCCAAATTCCCTACCCATTTCCATGCAGTACACTGCTAGTAGTGTAAAGGATGATTTGGGGTTGGGAGGCATGCTTGCTGCTGACTGCATTTTCAATTTGATCGTCAACTTCGTGCAAGCCTGTGACTGTAAAACAAGGGTTTAGTAGCCCTTTGCAAAAATCCCTTTTGCAAATGATATATATGTGTCCATGTTTCCTTATATAATAGTTTTGAAACAAGCTGTCTTTCATAGTTTTGATGTGATACTTGCCTCATATGTATGTGATGTGATACTAGCTTGCCTATTTTTCCTGTCTTGCATAGTTTTGAGCACTTCCCTTCCCTGAATCAGCAACCTTTCTTCCCTGTACTTTACAAAACTACTCTATGCAGTTTCAGCAATGTCTGCCAAGTACATCATCGCCGGTCTAGCTGCTTCCTTTGCGATCGCGTATGCTTCCGATGTCCTGGTGGCACAGAAGAAGGTTTTCGGAGGTAAAATAAGGCAGGATCATCTTATGATCTCATTATCTCAAGTTGGTTATCACCGCAAAGAACCACAATGCATGTCCTCAATCCTCACGCTAACATTATCCGTGGTACTTACATGGTGAGCAGGCACGACACCAAGGACGGTGGCGGACAAAGAGTGGTGGCAGGCGACGGACAAGAAGTTCCAGGCGTGGCCTCGCACTGCAGGGCCGCCGGTGGTCATGAACCCCATCAGCCGTCAGAACTTCATCGTCAAGGATCTCAAGCCCTGAGCCTGAGGAGGCAGGGTGCATGGTATGTTGGTGTTTATTGAAGTTTTTCAAACGCATGTGCAGCCTTCTGTGTTGTCACAAGCAGCTGCTGGTTGGTTCACAGGTTCAGTCCTCGTTTCATTCAGTCCTTGAAGCACAGGGTCATGCTCCTACTTATGGACCAGACTGAACGTTGGCTTGTAGCTGCAGTAAGCTTACTGTACGCATGAAGTACTATGATGTACCCCGACTCCTGAACCTGTCTGTGTTCTGAATAAAACAGTGCCAAGTCTGGTTTAATTTCCCCCGCGTGAGTATGAATAAAACGGTGTCATCCTGGATCCGGGATGGTGACGGTATAGCCTGAACTTTTTGCCCGGGCGTTGGCTGCCACGAGGAACAGAGGCCTGTCGGCCTCTGAGCTGCCGACATGTCGCCATATAAGGTTTGCAATTAATCATTAAAAGATTATTATTTAGGGACTGAATGAGAGGGATATGTGACTTTTCTACTGACGCAAAAGATTTGGGGACACCTCTTCCAACGCCAGGTTTCTAGATGCCCTTTCTGTATGTGAGGAAGAACACTGATTTTCTCGATGCGCTTCTTCAGTGATACTCACGCATGTCTGCGTGTCATCGTTCAGAAACGCACGCTGCTTTTCATGAACTCAAGATTTAGTGATCCGCAACGCGGTGAGAATGGGACGATACAGCTGTAAAATCTTGTAACTTTTGTAGTAGCTCTGTGTGATCTGTCTCAATAGAACAACATATTTTCTTGAAAGAAGAGAAAGAAGCTGAAGCACCAACATATTTTCTTGCTTTGTCTGAATAGAAATCTTGTTCTGTCTGAATAGAACAACGAGGTTTGATTTCACCTGTCTGAAAGAAGAGAAAGAAGCTAAAGCACCAACATATTTGCTTGCTTTGTCTAGTGCAAGTTTGCTCTAATTTTCCCTGTCTGAAGAAAGAAAGAACCTGAAGCAGAATATTTGCTTGAGACAGTGTCGTCCTGGAACCGGGATGATAACGGTAGCCTGAATCTTTTTTGGTCTAAATCAGTGCTTCGTAACTTTCGTCTAATTCAAGTCTGGTTTAATTTCCCGTCTGAAAGAAGAGAAAACCTGAAGAACGAGCATATTTGCTCGTTTGAGATAGTGTCATCAACGATACCCTGAACTGAACTTGGCTGTGTAGCCTCAACTTTTTGAGATGCCCGTGCTAGTGATCTGTGTCATGCTGAATGGCTGAAATATATACCTTGTTATTATTTAGTCATGTACACCAACCAATTCAACTTGAATGTTCAAGTTGATGGAAAGGGCGAACAATTCACCTTATACTTCAACTGGCTCCACTAATCAGCGAACGACCGCTAGTTTCAATCCCACAGCGAACGGTGGGACATCTGGAAGAACATGATTCTGAGTGTGAGCTTGCAGTTGTCGAAGTGAAAATCCTTCCTTGATGTTTGCTCAAGTAGTAGTTGCCCATTTTATTTGATGCGTTGCACTGTTGTGTAAAGGATGACTTTGGGGGCATCAAGGCATGCTTTGCTGCTGATTATTGCAATTACAGTTGAATCGTGTAATTGCTTACAGATTTATATAAGCAATCATCTACGTAGTTCTGAGCACTTCGCTCCCCTGAACAAGCCAGCAGCAACCTTTCTTCCCTGTACGAAATTATGCAATTCCATTTCAGTAAAGTTTACCTACGAATGCAGTTGATCAGACGGAGGCTCATGCTCTGATGGATGGATCAGACTGAATGTGGCATTGGTTTCACTTGATTGTAGTCCCGCTCCCGTAGGCTTGTTGTAGCTGCAAAATATTTTACCTAGGAATGAATCATGATGCATCCCCAACTCCTGTCCTGAGCCACTGCCTAGTCTGAATAAAACACTAGTGCTTCTGTTGTCTAGTGCAAGTCTGAAAGCAAGAACCTGAACTGATGAAGAGCTGGATCATATTTGCTCGAGACAGTGTAATCCTGGAACTTTTGGTGTGTAGCCTGAACTTTTTGAGATGCCCTCCGTCTCTGGTGTCCAGTGATATGTGTCACGCTGAATGACTGGAATATATGCCTTGCCTGCTCACTGAAGCCTACTGAAGCAAAAGTCCTGGGCCACCTCTTTCGAACTCAAACTTCCAGAAGCCCTTCTCTTCTGGTAAGTAGAGACAGTACACGTTATGTGATGTGAAGAAGCTGAGTTTCAGTAGCCACCTTTCACTTTGGCACTGCGTTTTCTCGATGCGATTCTTGAGCGATGTCAGCGTGTCAACATTCAGAAACGCAGGCTGCTGTTTGCTTTCTGGAACTCAAGATTCGGTGATCTGCTTGCTACTAGGTGAGGAGGGGACGGATGACACGGCTGTAAAATTGTCGTCAGGCAGGAGGCGTGCGTGGGTGAAAGAAAAGATATCGAGTCGAAATCACTTGAAATCGTTACAATGCAGGTTATGGCAAGTCAGGCTTTCTGAATGTTCGACCGCTTATAATTTCAAATCTATAAAGATTTCGAACAAGGTGTTAGCTGGTCAGTGACTCTTTTTTTGTGAGTTTCGGTAGGATAGTAGCAAACTCTTTTGCGTTACAACAGCACTGTATTTTCTCGATGTGCTTCTTCAGTGACGCACACGTATGTTAGCGTGTCACTGAGCCATTCAGAAACACACGCTGCTTTCTCGAATTCAAAGATTCGGTGATGTGCTCCTAGGAGAGGAGGGTGATGACACGGCTGTAAAAATCAAAAAGTTGTCGGTCAGGCAGGAGGCATGTGTGACTGGAAAAAGAAAATCGTCTGATATTCGTTGTTATCTTGGAGAGAAATTTATTTACTCCAAAAAGAGGAAAAAACATAATGCTAGGTTATGACAAGTCTAACTTTCTTACCTAAACTTCATAGAAAAAAATCAAACTTTATTGAGTTTAGTCAGGTTTATAAAAAAATTAGGTATTGTGTTTTCAATCAATATATTTAATGCTCAAACTAGAAATAAATACACAATCTTGCTTATCGTGTTTTTTCGAAGAATTTATCTAGATAGTATGTAAAAATAATATGAATCTCTTAATAATTTTATTATAAAAATATATCTACCACCAATGATATTTATTTTTTGTTATTTGGGTAAACTAAAAGGTTGGTTCCTCTAAAAATATATATTATTTGGAAAAATAAATATGAAGAATCTTTTGAACAATAAAATAATATTTTAGCATTTTAAAAAATCCCATAAGTTGAGCACACTGGTAACAACTCGGTTAGGACGTGTCGGAAGAAGGAAGAAGCAGATAGAGACAGCAGATATAGAGCAGGCAGATTCGCTGACTTGATGTGTGCAGACGGCGGGTGGGCGGTGGCACGCAGCCAGCGGCGGCGTCGCCTAGGCACCCGTAGCCGGCCTTGCTCTCACCTCTCTCTCTCTGTTTCTTGCACCGACCGACCAGGACCAGCACACGCCTGCGCCCTATAAAACTGCCACGCCCAGGGCCACCGGCCCCGGCTCCCCACCGTGGTGCCACGCCATTGCCCACCACCCGCTGCAGTCTGCACACGTCGCCATCCGCACGCAGCATCGAGAGCACAAAACAAACAAGGATCGATCCATCGAGACCAGAGCAGGGTTAAAAGTTAAAAGGACTGTACGGACAGAGCGTCTTCGTGCTCCCCGGTCCGGTTCCTTTGCCGATCAGTAGTCTGTGTTCAGTATACACAGCAGCAGCAGCAGGTTAATCGCCATGGCCACGAGAGCGCTCGCCGCTGTCGTCGCCGGCCGCCGTGCGGTCGGGCAGGGTGGGCTCGCCGTCCTCTCATCCTCAGCCTCGGCCTGCAGGTAACAATAGCCACCTCTGCTGGCGATCCAACGTCTGCCGCTCTTTGTTTTCGATCGCCTCGGATCTTGCATCTTCGCAATCGCAACCTTGCCACTGTGGCAGGCAGCGCTGCAGACGACCCTGACAGACGTGTCGGCGTCGATCTTTTGCAGGGGCGGAGGTGCAGCGCAGAGCTTCTCCCACAGCACCGCCGAGCGGGAGGTCCACGCCGACGCCCACGCCAACGTGACGGCGGCGCAGGTGGAGGCGGCGTTGAACTGCAAGAACGTGGACGTGGTCGGGGTGACCACTCCGCGACGCTGGTCGCGGCCGACGTGGCGGAAGCGCTGGGCGGCGTGGGCGACGGCGACGGCGACGTGGCCGGCGCCGACGACGCGTGGGTTCCCGACCAGGAGACGGGCGTGTTCGTCCCGGCCGACGAGGCGTCCGGCGACGGGAACGGCAACGGGCATACCGCCGTGTCAGCGTCAGCGCCTCCGTCGGCGTCGTCGGTGCTGGACCAGGCGGTGTTCGTCCGTGAGGAGGATATGGAGGACGTCGAGAGGCCCGAAATCGCCACCGTTGTGGCCGACGCCGGCAGCGGCGCCAAGTGATGAGCGCGGTGACCGTTGCTGTGTCCTCGGCCCGGCTGTTGCTGTGACCGGCCGGTAGGCAGAGTAGTTGTAGGCTGTACTGTAGCGAACAAGGTTTTCTAGCTTCCTGATGGATGGAATAAAGTCAACTCTGCCCTTGTGCAAGGATGTTGAAGGTAGTTGGGCAGAGCAGCTCCATGAATTTGCATCATAGCGCAGCGTACAGGGAATCGGCGGCGACAATGCCGACGTGCCGTGTCGCCGTTCTCGCCGGCGTACGAATGGCGTAGTCCTAGTCCTGGTGCTTTCCATAGTGAGTTCCTATATCGAAAAATACAAGTTAGAAAGGAATCGACCAAAGAAAGAAATTCAGCATTATATAAGATTAAGAAAGAAGTTTTTCTTTTAGTATGGTAGCGTGTTGTTTATTGTTTTTCCATATGTCTATTAACTAGTGCACATCTTCATGAATTAGCCCAAGGGAATATTGATCCAACCACAAAACAGAATCACCACAACGCCACTAAAGCTTCAAAGGATAAAATGTCCGAATATACATTAATAACATATAAAATTTATGGAGAGCATGTGCCTCCACAAGTCCACATATAACAGAGTTTAAGGGAGATCGACGATCCTATAGCCTGTAGGGTAGAATTTTGTAGAATCAACAGTGGAGTCTAGAGGAGTAGAGTTAGGGTTCTAGAGGTTACAAGTTCATCCATGATCCTCTCCATTTTCCTTGCACTCCTTACATACATTCAACCACTACATAGGCCAAGCTCAAGTCATTACATGCATTCAAAGATTAAGACGAACGATCGGTTTGCAAACTCGAATGCTTCTTCTAACGCCTGATGGGGGCTTCTCTTCTTTTCCAGCTTCTTCTCTGTTCCCATTACACCGTGGAGCCAACCTGATTCCATCGCTCATGACAACACTAGGTAACACCCAACTAGGCAGCAACCTTCCGCTGGTGAACGGAAAACCTACAACATCACGACCGGGGGGCAAGTGTAGAGAACCCCTTTTCCCTCCCCATCTATTTGGGCAGACGCTATATACATGCCCTCTTCCATGTACCCTTCTACCTGGACAAGCACTTTCTATCACTGCCAATTCATACTTAGAGCTAATGAAGACCGCATGGTCTAGGTCTAGTTCTGGCATCCATCGTGCTGGATCCGTTGATGAATCAAGGTAGAAGAAGTTGAAGTCATCTTCTCGTAAAGACGATCTGGCAACCAAGACAAGCTTCTCTTTGCAGACTACAAGCCATGTATTGATAGTCTCATAAGCTCCAATCGTGACATTTTCCCATACTACTGGCAATTCTCGAAGAATGATGCCAACCTT
Organism: Hyparrhenia diplandra; assembly: GCA_015847255.1. NCBI lineage: Eukaryota > Viridiplantae > Streptophyta > Magnoliopsida > Poales > Poaceae > Hyparrhenia > Hyparrhenia diplandra. The sequence continues at coordinate 71,852 of JADLZK010009807.1, forward strand.
GGGTACATCCAAGTGCACTACATAGAGCATGTCACCAACACTCATGGCTATGATTTGGCCATTGTATGTCACAATCTGGTCAATGGGTGGTGTTTTGTAACATGACTCGTAGAGGCACTTCTGCCAAGCATCACTTCCGATTCGCCAAACAAATAAACCATCACCGGTGCTAACAAAGAGGCATGCCTTGGGTGATGACATTGCAACATTGAGGCTGAAGTAAACGCGATTATAGTAATAACCATATTGTCCAACCTTGGCAAATGAGGTCGGACAAAGTGGAGGTGAAACGCCGCTGGTGCCGTGAACACATCGACAATAGTGATATGACTTGTGTCAATGGAGGCAAAGATGGCATGACCATAAGAACACCCTACAAACTCCATGTTCATAATGCTTGAGGGAATTTGGCGATGAAATCTTATGGTTGGATTGGTCGGGTCCATCAATTGCCATGTGTGATGAACTTGGCCATTGCTACTTAGATGAGCACAACTTTGGACAATGAGAGGTGGAAAAAGCTTAGATAAAGTGGGCTTAGCTAACATGAAGGCTGCACGCCAATTGGGACAGGTGGCTATGAAGGCAAGAAGGTCACGGGTACAACTCAAGAGCATAATAATTGATTGGAGTAACTCAACTGGGAGGTCAGCCCAACCTTGGGGTCTAGCCGCAGCGAATAACATGGACATGGTTGTGGTATGGTCCATGCAAGTGCTTTCCATTGTGAGATTCCCTGTAATCCAAAATTGTAACTTTAGTTGATCAATAAAAAATATTAGAATTAAAATATTAAAATGTATACAAACTATCTCAAAACTTTCGATTTATTTGAGAATGCTAAGCCTTCAATATACTAGTGTGAATGTCAACATTTGTTTCCATAAATAACAATTATGAGCATGATACAATAAAATGGTAATATTGCATTCCATGTTCACACTATTACAACTAACTAGAAAGGATGGTATGCTTTCCGCCATGCCATTTGTGTTTGTGTGCTTTTTAGTTCCTAGAATAGGAATCTAATATGCTTTGGAAGAAAAGTTCAATAGCATGTAGTAGACAACCAAAGAGTAGTCAAAAGAGCCAAACACCATCGGCTTAAGGCGATGTAGTTTGACTCACTCAATGGATTAATACTCAACAACTCAAAGCCATGCGACAACACACTCATGGTTAGAACTATGATGATCATGAGCATAGATACTTGCACAAGGTACGTGACCATCACATACCAACATAGTTTCATGGTATAACAATGAGTATGGGAGGCACAAGGACACATAAATGACCTATGACCGCCACCGGCTCTTCTAAGTGGCATGCTATTTCCCTCCACCACAAGCCCAACAACAAAAGAGAAAGCAACATCCAACATGTAGGTTGGCCAAGATTTAAAATTACACTAATTCCTGGGGTAACGACTAGGATCCCTCTCTAGTGCAACAAATCGATCAATTATGTAGAGCCAAGCTTTGTCACAACTAGTAATAATGAACACACAGAGCCCCAAAAGGTAGGAAAATTCTAATCACCGATATGTGAACACCCATGAAAACAAATTCTAAAGGGCACTAATATAAAGAAAAAACACATGGAAGGAGTAAGTATAATCAATGCTTGATAGAATAGACACGATATGACACTAAATAAAGTAAACAAAGCAAATAGCTACCAAACTAAATTGCATAGAAAAGTAAAAGCATCCACATAGGGCATAGGGGGTGAATTACCTAATAATTACATAACCATAGCACATGGAACTAAACACCCCAACAATAATGACTCTTACATGTAGGACCACCGAGGTCAACAACTACAAAAAGTAAAAAAAATAAGCACATAGGATCAAAACATCATATTGAAAAAACTGCCACAAGAACAATGACCCCTAACAAAGAAAAACTAATCTAGCTTGGAGGCACATAAAACAAATCAACATTAGACAATAAAGCAATAGCCTCTACTGAAACAATACCTATTGAATATGCATCGTAACAAACTCTAAGAAGGAAAACCAACCATAGCTAAAAGGTCACGACACAATAGGTAGATCTTGTAGGCAAGAATACTCTACAAACAACTATATAGATGCACTCACTGAAACAACTATGTCCTCTAAACATAAAAAGGACAACCAAAACAACAAAATGAAGCATGGGAGGGTTGGAGACTACAATTATGATCCATGATTTAACAAACCCAAAACTAGATCAAAGAAAAAAATAAGCAAAAAGGGACTATGATGGATCTCATGGTATTGAAATCAGCTCACAAAAAAAAAAAAAGAAAACAACAAAAAGAGAGAAGGGACTATGATAGGGACCCTAGATGACAAAAAAAAAATCATTGATAAAGTGGCACAAAGAACCGGTGAGGCTCATCAAACAATAGAGGCAAGTGGGGAGCTACAAAGAAAATGGGATCATATATAGAATGGTGGAGATTAAAGACTTGTGATAAAAGGAAAGGCAAAAGACCGAGAATAACGCGAACCGCATGTCCCTACAATCAAGATGCAAAAACAGAAATCGCCAGAAGACATCAGCTATGGTAGCATGATCGGGACCTATAATCACCATAAGGATGATAATCCACCTAAAAAATCAAAAAAAAAAATCAAAGAGGAGGATACCGTTCGCCACATAGGGCAACGATATGGCCAAGGAAAACAACCATCGACGACACATGTGAGTAGAGAACTAGGCTTACCGAAAGTTAGGGCTGCGAGGAGGAAGCAAACCGATAAAGTAGGTCGATGGAGCAACCAAGATCGGTGGTGGCGGCGGGCGGGGAGGCGGAGGCGGCTTATAAAGAATAGGATGAGATTGGGATGTGGTCTAGTAGGGTAAAATTAGGGTTTCGGTTTTGTATGAAAAGGAGATAGATGTGGATTGTGGACCATTGAATGTTGATCCGATGGACCAAAATAAATCCATGACATTTCTAGGATGGAAATATAGGTATTAACCGATTAAGTATATTATTACATCATCACCCAAATATTTTTTACACAAGAAAAATAATGTATGTAGTTTAAAGGGTATTTTAGACATTGAGGATATATTGGGGACAACTCCAACTCTACTCTAAAAACTCTATCGTAAAACAACTACACACACACACACACACAAAAAAAAAAAAAAAAAAAAAAATCGGAGCTTGTGGAGCACTCCTTTAGGTCTCACAACTCCACATGTTTTTTGCTTGGAAAGTAGAGTGCGTGGAATTAAACCTGTTTGGTTTAAAAACATGGAGCGAAGCTCAAAAGTACAGTGAAATCACAAAAAAACTGAAAAGTAGAGTGAAGGAGTCCCAAATGACTAACCGTGTAACACTTAATTGTGCCTTTGAGTCATCTTCTGCACTTGGTTTTTAGGCATGGGCCTAGTGCCTCGACAACCATGAGATTGACCAATTCTATGTCATATGTTAACGCATATACCAACTTTGATACCGTAGAAAGAGCTAAAAAGTTTAAGATAAACCAAGCAACCATTATACTTTAGAGCACTTGACATGAGTAGCACCTAACAGACATGGGTACGACTCCCGTGGGAGCGAATTTAAAACAGATATGCATTATTAATTTTTTTTTAATAAATAGGCTAAGTTTTCCTTTGCTGTCTTCGGTAAAAAAAAAAAAAAGTGACCATATAGTTATATTAGGGGAAATTTGCAACAAAGAGCCCTACATGTGTGTTCGTGGTAGAACAATAAATTCTCATTCCTTGCCTCAAGAAATGCCATACACGAATTCAATTCACAAGTTCGGTTGAAATAATACATAAGTTCAGTAAGCCGTTATGGCATTTTTAAGTGCCAAAAACAGGTTCAAGCGACAGCGTTGGCCGGAACCGCTTGAACTTATGCACGACGTCGTCGATCTCGATGGAGCTGCAGCCAGGATCCTTGACGATCTTGCTCTCCCTCATCTGCTTCTCACCTGCACCGCCCAAGCATTGCCATCCCTTGGACGCGTACATGTTCGACATGAGCACATGGTGCCCCGGCCTCGCCGCGGCCGTAATGCTCGACGCCGGGCACCACAGCGTAGTCCTCCGCCATGCGGCCGTAGCAGCACGCGGAGAGGCCGCCAGGAGTGCCACGCCGTTCGGCCGCACGCCGGCTCTCGCCGCATGGCCGCGAAGAGCGCCAGGGCCTCCTCGGCGCGCGGCCGTGCGTGGGCGTGGCCAGCCCCGCAATCATCGACGTGTAGGTGTACACGTTCCGCCGCGCCATGCCGTCGAACACCGCCGCGGCGTGATCCACCGCGCCACACTTGGCGTACATGTCGAGCAGGGCGTTGCCGTCGGCGTCAGCGTCGCGCCCCGGCTGCCTGCTCATGTACGCGTTCACCCACCGCCCGGTATAGAGCGCGCCGAGCTGGGCGCACGCACCGAGGATGGCAACGAATGTCGGGCCATCCGGGCGCACTCCCGCGCGCTGCATCTCCCAGAACAGGGTCAGCGCCTCGCCGCGCTCACCGGTGTGGGCGAGAGTGACGTCGCCGGCGCCGACGACGCGTGGGTGCCCGACCAGGAGACGGGCGTCTTCTTCCCGGCTGACGAGGCGTTCGGCGACGGGAGCGGCAATAACAACGGGCATTCCGTGCCTGCGCCTCTGTCGGTGCTGGACCATGCGGTGTTCGTCCGCGAGGAGGACATGGAGGACGTCGAGATCCCGTCATCGGCACCGTTGTGGACGTGGCCGACGCCGGCGCCAAGTGATGAGCGCGGTGACCGTGTGGCTTTGCGTGTCCTCGGCCAGCTGCTGCTGCTACTGGCAGAGTGGCAGGCAGCAGAGTAGTTGTAGGCTGTAGCAAACAAAGTTTGCTAGCTTCATTCGTGCGTCATGGATGGAATAAGTATCAGTGCAGAGCAGCTCCATGAAATTGCAGAGCAGTGCATAGAGACGGTGGTGCATCGCCGTTCCCTTCTCACCCGCGTAGTCGTAATCTGGAAGCCAAGGCGAAAAGCCTGAATGGCCATAAGAGGGAACACCCGCTACTGCGTGCTGAGAAAATTGGGATTGGCAAATGGATTTCGCTCGAATGCTATACAAGTTACAAATGTTGCAGTAGATTTTTTCTTGTTGGGTTCATTTTTTTTTCATTAGATGGTTTCTCAATGTTGCAATAGCGTTGATTTTGTTGTTTGCAGGGGCGAGCTAGCGGTTGGCTAGAGGTGCTGGGTGTTGGGCGAGATTAGGAGTGGAGCGGCACAAGGAGGTGGGCCTGTGCGGGGAAGCGGGCGTCCGTCCGAGCGCCAGTGTCGCCCTATGACTTGCCTTTTTAATGTGACAATCTCGTCAATGAGGAGTAGTTGCTGATATGAATTGTAGAGGCACTTCTGCCAAGCATCACTTCCAATTCGCCAAACAAATAGACCATGACGGGTACTAACAAAGAGGCATGCCTTGGGTGATGACATTGTAGCGGTGAGACTGAAGTATCAGAGTAATAACCATGTTGTTCAACCTTGGCAAATGACACTGGACAAATTAAAGGTGAAACACTGGTGCCACTGTAGAGACAAAGATGGCATGGCCATAAGAACACCCTACAAACTCCATGTTCGTAATTATTGCGGCAATTTGACGATGAAATCTGATGGTTGGATTGACTGGGTCCATCAATTGCCAGGTGTGATGAACCTGGCCATTGCTACTTAAATGAGCACAACTTTGGACAATGGTAGGTGGAAAAAGCTTTGATATGGTGGGTTTAGCTAACATGAAGGTTGCATGCCAATTGGGACAGATGGCTATGAAGGCAAGAAGGTCACGGGTGCAACTCAAAAACATAATAATTGATTGGAGTAACTCAACTAGGAGGTCAGCCCAACCTTTGGGTCTAGCCGTAGTGCTTTCCATTGCAGGATTCCTGTAATCCAAAATTGTAACTTTAGTTGATTGGCCATGCTATTTTTCTATCCCTTTTCGTGGTAGAAAACAAATTCTTCATGTCAACAAATCCTATCCATGAATACTTAAGTTCACTGTAAGCCTTAAGGCCTGCACGGTGTCTTTGTTTGTTGTCAGCAATTTCATCTCATCAAGCGATGGCGTTGGCCGGAACCGCTCGGAACTCATGCACGACGCCGTCGATCTCGATGGAGCTGCAGCCGGGATCCTTGACGATCTTGCTCTTCCTCATCTGCTTCCTCACCTGCACCGCCCTGCCATGCCGTCCCTTGGACGCGTAAATGTTCGACATGAGCACGTGATCCCCGGCCTCGCCGCGGCCATGATCAGCCGCCGTCACCACGCGCCACCGCATCACCCGCTCGGCTCTCTCGACGTCGCCGCGCGCGCGCGGCAGGCCGCGAGGAGGGAGCCCCGGACGAGCGCGTCCGGCGGCACGGGCATCGCGGCGACGAGCGCCTCCGCCTCGTCTAGCCTCCCCGCGCGGCCGAGCATGTCGACGGCGCACCCGTAGTGCTCGACGCCGGGCGCCACGCCGTAGGAATCCTCCATGGCGCCGAGGTGTCGGAGGCCTTCGTCGACGAGCCCAGCGTGGCAGCACGCGGAGAGGACGCCGAGGAGTGCCACGCCGTTCGGCCGCACGCCGGCACGCAGCATGGCCGCGAACAACGCCAGGGCCTCCTCGGCGCGGCCGTGCGTGGCCAGCCCTATGATCATCGTCGCGTAGGTGTAAACGTCTCGGCGCTCCATGCCGTCGAACACCGCGGCGGCCTGGTCCACCGCGCCGCACTTGGCGTACATGTCGAGCAGGGCGTTGCCGATGACACCGTCTTCGACGTCGGCGTCGCGGCCCAGCTGCCGGCGCATGTACGCGTGCACCCACCAGCCAGTGTCGAGCGCGGCGAGGTGGGCGCACGCGCCGAGGACGGCCACGAACGTCACGCCGTCCGGGCGCACGCCCGCGCGCTGCATCTCCCGGAACAGGGTCAGCGCCTCACCGTGCTCACCGGCGCGTGCGAGCGCCGCGAGCATGGTGTTCCAGGTCACGACGGTCTTGGCCACCGGCATCCTCCGGAACCACCGGCGCGCCGCGGCCACGTCGCCGCACTTGGAGTACATGTCCACGAGCGCGTTCCACGCCACGACGTCGAGTGCGACACCCACCGCCGCGACGCGTCGGTGCGCCTCGCGGGCGAGCGCGAGGTCCCTCGCCTCCGCACAGGTGCAGCCACTGCGTCGACGAAGACGTCCCGGCCGTCCAGGTGCAGCATCTGAAAGAAGAGGGACACGGCATCGTGGGTGTAGCCCAGCCTGGCGTGGCCAGTCACCATAGCCGTCCAGGAAACAACGTCGCCCGGGAACGTGTGGAACAGGGCCGTCGCGGCGGCGCGCTCGCCGCACGCGAGGTAGAGCGCGATGAGGCCATTGCGGACGGTACATTCGCGGTCCAGCCCGATCTTGGTTGCGTGGGCGTGCACTGCCGCTGCCGCCGCGGTGGAGGACACGGATGCCAGCTTCTTGATGAGCGCCCGGAGGCCGGGAGCGTCGACAGGGGCACCTCGCCGGAGCGACGCCGCCACAGCGTCGGTCTTGTGGTTTCCATGGCCGTGATTGTGAACCGGAGCTGGAGCTGTGGTCTTGCTGGTGTGTCGCAGGTGGACCTTAGGCTGATGCAATACTGGATAAGGCGCCATGGCCGTGCAGTGTGTGTGCACCGTCGTCGACTCGTGGTCTCTGTTTGGGATGTTTGGATAAGCAAAGAGAGGCTGATGGGTGGGCCGGACGAGGGGTGCAGAAAAGCAGGACCGTGTAGTGGCCGCTGTGTCAGTGTGATGCTCTTTGCAGGCGCCAATTTCTTGCAGGCATTTGAAATGTTGGATCCAACATGCATTTGGTGTTAACTACTATATAATTACTATATATAGACTAACTACGCAGAAACAAATTAAATTCACTAGAAAATATTGTCAAGTTTTATGGAGATGAAAGTTTTACCATAGTATAAAATGTCGAAGAAACGGGCTGGGTCCTCTGCAGGCTCATCTACTACTTTCCAACATCGGGATAGTCTTTCTCCCATGTTAAAGCATTTGAAAAAGCATTTGCTTTATTTCTCTTTCTCTCTCTTTTGTGACACTTTCTTACCGATGGCATGCTATAGTCTCAATACCCTCTTTTAACAGCACAGTTGCAAATGCGTGTTATACCCAATGTCCTCGATCGGATTGCAAGTTACAAGTAGACCTGAGACGACTCGGACCTTGACATTAGAGAACGGTCGCAGAATTGAATTTTGGTACGGTAATGCTGCTCTTGGTACGTTCGATCCACACAAAAAACGCACGAAGGGGCGGAGCGCGCGGCGCAACGGTAATATTAGGATTTCTTATCTAAATAAATAATCTGGAGGCTGCGGGATGAGCTTGACGGGGTGCGGATGGAGCGACTTGCAAGGCACTGTCCCCTAGCAGTCCATCGGACGTCCTAGCGCCAACGCTATCGATTTTGGTACGGTCCAAAGTGTGGCAGCACAGGTGAGAGGAGGGCAGACGTGAAGGTGTCGAGCGGGTCTGCCAAAATTGATAATATAAGTTCCTGGGACGGAAATCTGAAACAAAGCAAAATTGGGAGGCCCCAACTATTTGAGTTCCTATATTGGGGACGTGGCTCAATCACACTGTGCGATTCATTTTATTGAGACCATGTGATAACTGCGTGCCATCTTTTCGATATCTTGATGTAGTGCCAAAGCATACATTATCAGATTTACAAGATAAGCATGTCATACTCTTTCGGTTACCCATTTTGGTTCAAGAACACTCAATAATATATTATTTGTCGGACCATCCATGTAAGATAAGATCCCAGAAGGTACAACGCAGTATTGAAAGCAAGGAGGCAACAATAGACCATAGAGCAAGGGTCGATCGTCCGGCCGAACAATCACTAGTAATCTTTGAAAGAAGGAAACAGAAATGACAGTGCAACTACAAAGCACCACTGAACTTATGCTTTTTTTTGAAAACCAAATTGTTGGATAGGATAGTAAGAGCTGCGATGCCACCCCAGTATTATTCTCTGCATCTTAAACCTGTAGAAAAGTACAGAGAAGAAAAGTATACTATTACCTAACTGGTTTACCAAACAAGAAAATAACTGCAGTACACGATGGTAATAAAGTGAGTGGACGTGAGATGTGCTTGTGAGAGCACCAGAACTAGATGGAAACGGAATGTATCGATGTCTAGATCCATGTGATGGAATTTGTAGACTTACCACTATTGGGGTGTGGATTACGTAAATATCAAGTTTCCTGTAATTCTCAACTTCATTGATTTGGACAACGTTGTATTTGATAGTGCCACGCGCCATCGATAGTTTGCCAGTCCCACCAATAATGCTCCACTCACCCGTTGCTCCACCATTGTTGTCGCCCATCACTTTCAGTGTAGACCCACCATAACTATTTCAATAAAAAAAATAATTGATAACTGTACTTAGCATATGAGAAAAACTAAAACGTAACCAAACACAACCTAATTAAAACGGATACATCTCATTTCGGTACATTGCATGTATGAAAATGCTAATGGCTAATAAACCCTTCAAATAAAAATAACCCAGAATTGATATGGATGTTAAGGGGAAAAAAAAAGCACTCATGTGTTGATAAGATTTACGTGATTGTACGTAATGTGTATGTACCTGGCGTCCTGAAACACAATGCTGAAATAACATTGCCAGTCAGTGCCAGCAGCTTGGTCAACTTGTATCTGCATGCCTCTTGCACGTGCGATGCAATTTGCAGTGGGTAGAGGTGCATCAAGTATTGTCCAGTCATTAGCAGCAATACTACCAAAGCCAAAGGGATAACTGGATTGCACTATAAAGTGTTGGTTCGGATTTGCTCCCCAGCCATTTGGCGCAAGTAGCACGGGGGGAAACCTGATCTCTTGTTCACAGCTACTGTGGCAGCACTCTGGCTCTCCACAAGCAGCTGAGGGACTTATTGCCACGGCTAGGATAAGAAGAAATACCAAAGGGAAGACGAGGAAGTGGTGGGTCGGACTGGCCATGGTTTCGAGATTATATTGCTAGTGAGCTGATCAAGGGAGAGAGCTTTCGTAGCTATATATAGCTGCTACTTGTGACTGAGAGATATCGTTTGGAGTGGTGTATGTTCTCTATTTATACTAGTGCTTTCATAGGCTTTACACGGAAACCAGAAGGCACAGCCGAGAAAAATAATTTGTAATTCCTGGTTTCTTGTCGATCGTCATTTCAAAGGAAATTACACATACGTACTGCTGAGGTTTATTTTAATTACAGACCAGGCCGGCGGCCAGCAAAAGAATATCATTTATTCATATACGACAGATCTGCACAAACTGCGCATGAGCCCATGCATACTCTTGCACTTTTGCATGTCAAGGTAGAATTTTTTTTTTCTTTGTGTGTAGGATTTTTTCGTTTTATTTTTTTTATATAGGCTTTATTATAAGGAGATAGCTGGAGTGATGGTTACACCATCAGCTAACTCTTCGTATATATTTTATTATTAATGTAGTATTGGAAAAGTTATTTGAATTGTGAGGTTGGCGGCTGTATCCCCTTTGCAGGCGGCAGGCGTGGCCGGTCCGTCTCGATCCGGTGGCAGGGAGCCCTGAGCAGGATGCGAGGAGCGCCAACAGGAAGAGATAGCTCCAGGCCCTTAGCAGATTCAAGCCCGCGCCGCGTCAAGCCCTCGTCACACACCGGCCACCCTCCACGGCACTCACGATCTCTCCGTGTAGCGCGACCGTCCATGTACTGACCCCTGCTGGCGGTCACGGTTGTAATAATCTATATAAGACTCGTGATCAGTACAAATGTCGGTTGGTCACTCTTCCCTCTTACGCAAATTATATCAACCGTGTGTACATGTCTGTCTCCCACTTCCAACCATGTGCACCTTTACCATTTTCTCAACAGGCAGGCACTGCCATTTTCATGTGAACCTCTACCATTTTCCCACCTCGCTATGCTTGAACCTTGAGCTCACAGTTGTGGTGGTCGATTATCTTGTGTTCACACCTTAACACACATAATATATACGCATGATGAATGAACGAGATTGTTTTTTGCAGGGAGCAACGTGGCTACAACGAGGAATCCAAGGATGCCTTGGCCGATGCATGGCAGTGAACATGCGTCTACTGTAGGCAGATATGCACAAATTTAAAGTAGACTTGTCGGTGTTTGCACCGGTGGTTACATTTCCGCAGGGAATTTCATTTGAAATATGGCGCCTGTGATTTGGAAGAGGTGCACAACCTTGCCCGCCTAGCTACCCTCGCTCGGCAAGGAGTACTGACCGTGCACAGTTAACCATGCATATCCTATTTCTTTACTGTCCATACTCTTATATAGAAACATAAGAGATCCATACCATCACTACTAGATAACAGATTTTTCGGTGGCGGTTTTCCTGCCCGCCACCGGCGTAGGGTCACAGAAAATAAACGAACTTCGGTGGCGTTTTTTTTGCCCGCCACCGTTAATAAAAAAAAAAATTAAAAACCCTTGAGCCCGCGAGGGAGCCCATCCAGGGCCCGTCGCGAGCCCATCCGCCGCTGCCGGCGTGCTGCCCGTGCCGCCGGCGCGCTCCGGCCACCGCGGTCGCGGATCCGCCACCACGGCCGCGGATCCGGCTACCGCTGGCTGCAGATCCGGCGAGCTCGGGGAAGGGCCGCCTCGACCAGCGCCGCCGCCGAGATGCAGTCGGCGCCAGATCTCGAGGAGGGAGTAGCGAGGCCGCCGCGCGCCACGCCCGACCCGCCCTCCGCGCCGGGCGACCTCGGGGAAGGGCGCACCCGCGCCTCGATCTTGATTGTGGGAGGGCCGCCGCCGCCGCCTCGGGGATGGGGATCCGCCCGCCGGCGCCGCCTCGGGATGGGGTCTTGAGCGCCGCCGCCGCCGAGATCCACCGGCCCGGCCCTTCGATTCGCCACCTCCGCCGACGCCCGGCCCTCGGTCGCCGAGAGAGAGGGCCGGAGAGGGAGAGAGGGCCGGATCGAGTGAGGGGAGAGAGGGGATGAGAGTTCGGGAGTGAAGGGACGCGATCGTATCAGTAGTCTGCGAAACCCTAAGTGCTCCCTCTCGGTATATATACGCAGCTGGAGTTTGGGCTCTTTTCTGGGCTTTTGGGCCGGGTGGTTGGGCCACATTAACCGTGGCGGTTTTTTTAATAAAAATCGCCACGGTTAATTATAATATTAACCATGGCGGTTTTTTAAAAGTCCGCCACGGAAAATGATTCTGAAGTGTCTTGTAAAATCAATTCTGTAGTAGTGCATGGCACTACAGCACAGATGATTTTGCCAAGTGCGTATCTTTTCATTAACCAAGCGTTTACAAAATTCAACCGCATTAGTTAGCGCCTGGCAATTAACGGAGGCGGATGGAAATATGCCTGTCTCAAAAGTTGGATTTATGGTGGCGGTCATTTTTTTTTTCTAGAAAATGATTTTGAGGCCGACGAACCTTACAGATCAACACCAGCAATCCATTTCTTGAAAGGATAGGTAGCCTGCATCTAGGAATTGGCTATACGCGTCTATGATAGCTAAGGTTACAACAGATGTGTCACCAGACTATATCGTCTTATATAACATAATCATAGGCGCGTGTTTGTATAACACAAACGCTTGCTGGTAACACGCGTCTATAGTCAAAGCTTATTACAAATTTACAAGTAATAACCACTTATTATAGACGCATTATTACATATGTGCCTGTGATGCATCTTAACGCGCGGTTGTAATGTGGATTTTTTACATAGTGTGTCTCCCATATGCCTACCACTACTACTAAAAGCTTCTGTAGGGGCGGCTCATTTGGAGCAGTAGGGGCGGTTTTCGAAACCGCCCCTAACTCTCCGTTCCTACAGTGACAACACTGTAGGGGCAGTTCCCTGAGCCGCCCCTACTGTGGTCACTGTAGGGGCGGCTAATAAGGCCAACCGCCCCTGTGGCTTTCATTAGGGGCGGCTCAATATAAAACCGCCCCTACTCAAAAAAACTTTCAGGGGCGGTTGTTTCTAAAACCGCCCCTAAAAGGAAAGACTGTAGGGGCGGTTTAATCTAAAACCGCCCCTAAACTGGATTTGGCGCCAAAAAAAAAATTCAAAACTGAAATATATATACCCGCCTCTATAAACATCTATAATTCACAATTCTCACAATATATGTACATATTATATTCAATAAACATCTATAATTCACAATTCTCACAATATATATACATATTATATTCAATAAACATCTATAATTCACATAACTCACAAAGTATCATCTCCATTATTCAATCTTACAATAAACATTCATTATTCACATAAGTTACAAGTTCAATCTCATCTCTTAGTTCACCTCCCTATTGCTAGCCTTTCCCACTCACGAAAATGTTGAAGTTGTGGATTCTTCTGCAACTCGGAAGTACGATCAAGGTAGCAACCTTTTGGATGTATAGCATGATCTAATATGAAGTCACAAAGGCCAGCCACGAGTTCCAAGAGGTCATCATCTCGGTAAGGGTCCCCTTTTGTCCCTACCTGGCGTCTCGCCTACACAATTAGGAGATAATAAAAAGTTAGCCTATATATAGAAACACATAGTGAGCATATACATAGAGAGAAAGGAATGAACATATATACCAAGTCCGGGTGTCTCAGTGTACGAAAGGGTGTTACTCATCGCCATGCATACGTAATATCCACAAAGTGAACACTTCCGGGCTTTTTGCTTGGCACAACTGTGTATATAAAATTGTTAGCAAATGCATTTGAGATTATGAGTACTAAGGTAGGTCATACTTACACAAGTATCTGTTTTGACGCACAGCTCACCCTTCATTCTGGCAAGATGTCTCCCATTCAACTTTTTAACATACCAACGGTATGCCCTGTTGAAATTGATATTCACAAATACAACATGTTAGTATGTGACAAAAAAAGTTAGGAGGTTATATTGAATCATATAAGAGGATTGTCGTTATTTATACGATTTGAGAATCGCTATGGAGTCGAATAATGTGCGGCCGGAGTGTGCAAAGTGAATCCAAAACCCACGCGACGATCCCGACATCGACACATATAGCGATCCGGTGGTTCTTGCATAAATTCAATCGAGGAAAACGATAAGCTCATTTTGCGTATAATATGTATTAACCAACCTTTATATACAGATTGAACTTACCCGAAGTGGTATGGTAGCCATATACTATGATTGTTTTCAAGATTTTTGAAAGACACGGCTAAGTATGCCGCCATGTTAATGGCGCGTCCTTCATTGCCTGCCTCGCCGGATTTTCTCTTTCTCCTCCACGGTCTCTCCACCCGCTAAGTATTTGCTATCCAGTTTCCATTGCTTAGAAATGCAAAGCGTGTTTGTGCTATTTGTCGAGGATCCATGTATGCATGTTTCAGACACGGAACCTGTTTTGCAAAGGTGCGCTTGCATACTAAAAGAGATCGATTAGGTTAGTTACAACGTTATCAAAATATCGCAATCATACCATATTAAGAGAGAAAAGGACTTACATGCAGTAGATGTGAACTAGATTAATGTCCATTTCACCAAGGTGATACAATGCATGCATGTCGTCGAAAGTGAAGGCAATCTCACCACCAGGTCCACCGAGAAGGCCATCGGGGTAGTGGAGTGTTATCTCGGGTTATGTCCGCCCTCTCGAGATACCAACAAGTACCAATCATGAAACTTTTTCATTCCACGTGGCATCTTCTCGCATGACATCGTTTGGTAGGAATATCTTGCCTCTTTTATAATTTTTCGGGCGGTTCCTTGACCATCCGATTCTTCCAACATCGGGATACTTTTTGGCCGGAAAGTGATTGGTGATGAAGGGTCGTAGTATGTCCCGCTACTTCTTTGACTTGGTTACGTGGCTTGAACTCGATCATGGGCGAACCACGGACACCAACGAGACGTCCTTCATCGGCACAAAGACGGGCCTGCAATGGATTGGATGCTTTTTCCTAAGCTCCGACTCCTCCCAAAAATCCTCCCGATGATGCCATAACTTGTTCGGCACGAAAGGCCCTCCCCGGGCGGAATTTTGCATGTCCGAATTTGTTGTTTCTCTTTACCCCGAAGTTTCTTTCGGAGGCACCTCTGTTTCTTTCGGAGGCACCTCTGTTTCTTTTCGGAGGCACCTCCGTTTCAACTGAGTTTCTTTTAAAGGCACCTCGCTTCAGTAGGACGTGGAGAAGAGTGTGGCATCTCGGGCATTTGTCGGTCACGAGGAGGGGAGTGTGGCATCTCGGGCATTTCTTCGTCACGTGTTGGTGAAAGTATCTCCCCTCCTCGATAACTCCTTCTAGCAAGTGGAAAATTGGGTGGGGAGGCGAACAACCGGTTAATATGATGTCTCGTTTGTGCCGGAGGATGAACCGTCGAATGCATTGCCCGAGTTTGGACACTCCCTTAGGAGTCGGGTGGTCAAGGTCATAATCCATGTATTGGGGCTCCACGCTATGCACCTCAACCCTAGTGTGTCTGCGGGATAGGCTTACCGTGCCACCACCCGAGGGATGTGCCACACCCGTTTCGGCAAGCTTGACAACTTGAGCCCTTCCGACGAGAACCACACATTGGCAACTAGTTGGTTCCCGTATGCGACCGACGGCGGTTGTGCCTGCAGTGGAACCTTGGCTGCTAGGAACTTCCGGAGGGCTCCCGACTACTGTAAGTTGGGCCAGCGGGTTCGCAGACAGCCCCTCTTCCCTCGGCGCCTTCGCTACCATGGCCATGATTTGTGCTTTCAAGTTCGACGCTCGGTCTCTACCATGCTTCTTGTATGTGTCTTTGGTCCTCTTCAAAGCCATGTCTCAGGTTGTTCTTTTCCCTATGCCCCTGGTGCGCCCAGGGTGCTCGGCGTTTCCCAAGGCAAGTGTCAGCTCGTCCTTCTCTCTGGAAGGTTTGAATGAGCCCTTCTCCTTTCCTTGACCGTATTCCAATATCTTTGATACTACCTCTTGAGTCTCCGATTTGTCAAACTTAAGGGAAGAACCGGACGATGTAGTGCTCTGGCATGTATCCAATTCCTTGACCGTATCCCCAAATTACGCACGGGAATCCCGGTTGCTTCCACCTCTTCGTCCCTCTTACGGAAAGTCTTTTTCGGCGCAAAGTATCCACCGGAACCTAAATGGGTAGGGTGTACGTTCTTCTTCGCTAGCTCATTTATTACGGGCACCGAGGGCCAATGCTTCCGCCGTAGTTTTTTGAGCCACTAGGTCGTCCCATTGACTCGAGTTATGTTCCCATACTTGTGAAACGGCGTTGTGCCCCGTTGGATATATTTGGTGTTGAGCTCACACCTCCAACGTCGGAATATCTCTCCCCCATTGTCCTAAAGGCTTGACGTTTCACGGCCTCCCTCGGTACCGGATGGAAACTTGAAATTGACTAACGGCTTGTTCCATAGGCCTCTCTTTGTCTCGTCCGGTATTTCGGCCATGATGGGATAGCCGGGTTCAACTGATCTCTAACAAGGGCGCCCATCAAATTACGGAATCTTGCCCTCATCTTCTCCGGCTTACGGATGTCCCTTCCCGGACCGACATCCGTTATCACATAGACCACATTCTTGTCAGGATACTGGTTTGGTTTTCTTATCCCTCCTCGTTTCCTCTTTGGCGCCGAGGTTGTGGTGTGGTGTCCCGGGGTTCGGGAGCGAGTTGGTATTGTTCACCTCGTGGCACGTGCCTCTTCTCTTTGTTGCTCTCGGTGCCTTCAACGAAGCGTCGCGGGACGCCGACGTCGTCGTTTTGGAGGAGATTCATCATGGACCTATGTACACGGGAGGCCAAAGTGTTAATGGTAGTGACATGATAAAAGCATTAGCAAAAATTGATTACTAAGGCTTTGTGTCTCTACCTCGTTCTCCTCGTCCCGCGGGTCAAAGTCTTTGTCTAGGTCGCCCCTCGGTGGGCCTATGCCCCGGGTTCACGTGGGGAAAGGATCCTCGGGACTTACATATCCCTCCCTCGAGAACCCTCGCCGTCATCATCTTCATCGAGTTGTCATCATCCTCTCCTTCTCTTCCCTCTTCTTCATCCGTGAACGGATCAATTGTATCTTTCATCCCGGCTATACTCTTGTCTAACTGTGTGTGGAACTCGTCGAAAGTCATGGCATGAGGTTCTCCCTCTTCAATGGGTTTCCCGTGCTCAAGGCTACGGGGTGCACTGTCTTTTGTCGGGGACATTTTCTGATTTAGACTAGTACAAAAAAAAGATTTGGCGTTAGATATGCCAGTAGGGTCCTAGTTTCATGAAGGAATAAAATGACAGTAGTGGTTTGCTCTCAAATTAGCGGGTTCACTATCATGTAGTCTCAGTTTACCCTTTTGTATCATCGAGCAAAAAACTTGTAGAAACATTAGAGGCCTCAGATAGATGTCAATCATCATTTGATCATGTACTTGGAGCATAAGGGCATCAGAACAGAAAAGGTAATGAAGGTAATGTAGGGGCGGCTAGCAATGATGGCCAGTTCCTCACAAGTTCATGATCATCAGGTTATATTTTTTATGGAATGTGACAATTTCATAGTCGGCCAAAGGAGGAGAGGGGGACAAATACAAAAAGGGTTATCATATAAAAACAGTGAGCACATAGAAGGACGGTGACCATATAAAAACCCAAATTACGCCATCAGGCTGCCGAAATTTTTCGCCGCGCGCCGTCAGCTTACCTGCTGCCATCATGATGGCAGCATAGAGAGGAGGCCAAGAGAGAAGTTGAGAGAAGAGTGGGAGGAAAGAGAAGGTAGAGGAGGCTAGAGGAAGGGAGGGAGAGAGAGAGAGAGAGAGCTTCAGCTTAGCTGCTGCCATGATGATGGCAGCAGCTAAGCTGGCCAAGAGAGAAGGTGAGAAGAGTGGGAGGGAAGAGAAGGTAGAGGAGGCTAGAGGGGGGAGAGAGAGAGAGAGAGAGAGAGAGAGCTTCTGCTTAGCTACTGTAGCAGCATAGCTGCTGCCATGATGATGGCAGCATAGAGGAGGCCAAGAGAGAAGGTGGGAGAAGAGTGGGAGGGAAGAGAAGCATAGGTAGTGGTTGTAGCATCATAGGTGCTGCCATGGCACCATACATGAGCATAATATAAAGACATTGAGCATATAAAAACATGAGCACAATATAATGCCAAATAGAGTAGTTATGAAGACAATTAGAGTAGTTGTTTACAAAGTTGACTCAGATTTGCCCCTTTGTCATTTCATCAATTCTAAACTGGTTGCTTCTAGAAGCCATCCAAGTTTAGAATGTTACAATTATATAGGGCGTTACAATCATCATAGTCGCCGCCTCGGCTTAAAAGGGATCGCATCATTGCCTATGCCCTTTGCCTCGGCTTAAAAACAAAGCACCAAATACAAGTGATGCCCCCAGCCCCAAATAAGAATTCAAAATAGCACCAAATACAAGTGATGCCCGACCAACCCCAAATATGAATTCAAAACAGCACCAAATACATGTGATGCCCAGCCAGTCCCAAATAAATGAGAACATGTGAGATTAAAGAAAAAAAAAGCACCAAAAACAAAGACTAAGTGATTCACACGACCAAGTAGTCCATTTGTAAGTGATAAAGAGAGAACTGTGGCCGACATTTAAAGATGGACAAGCTCAATGAGAGATAGATTCACACAGACCAACTCAATTCAAATTAGGACAAGATGGACAAGTAGTAAGATGGATTAAAATGCCACTAATTAATTGACCCCATCAACGAGAACAAAATACAAACCGCAGCCCATTTAAAAGTGATAAAGAGAGAGAGATTAAAGAAAAACAGCTCCAAATACATGTTAAAAACAGCCCAAAGTAGTTGCTAAAGAAGTCATACATCTCAATATGATGCACGAGAACAAAAGATAATTGCAGCCTTAAGCTTTACTTCCATTTTTCACTTATTTGGTCCGACCGAGAGCTTAATATTATATCAAAGAATTTGTAGCTAATCATTTTGCGGTTTAAAGAAAGGCCCAACCTTGGACCTTATATGATCAGGATACATTGTTAGTTGTTTCCTTATTCTTCCACACTTATCATCATGTGTTTTTATAAACATGTCTCTACCTTCCACGAGATAAACAAATTAATGAGATGATCATAAGCTTCCAAGTTCTGACTTTTAAAAAAAAAATCACAGTATCGGGCACCGGCAAAGCATAGAAACAAAAGGTTAGCCTTATTACAATAACCATTCCATGCTTCTATGTTACCTATGTTATGTTTTCTTATTATTTGAACACAGGAACAAACCAAAGACACTCCAAACCAAAGACACAGTAAGCATTGTTGCATGATGAAGCGAGATAGCTACTAGCCAACAACAGCTCCAAATACATGTTAAAAACAGCCCAAAGTAGTTGCTAAACTGAGTTCAACGCAAACTGATTCAACGCAAACCGAGTTCAATAGTTCAAATGGCTATACATTTCAAAAGCCCCAAATAGTTCAAATAGTTTAAATCTGGTATGGCATCATAGGCACCTCATCTATATTTCATCTAAAAGTCATCTAAAAATCAAGTATGGCATCATAGGCAAAGTGGCAAATAGCTCGGCTCAAAGTCATCTCAAATTCATCTAAAAATCTGGTATGGCATCATAGGCGGCTTATCTATAATTCATCTCAAATTCATCTAAAAATCAAGTATGGCATCATAAAAGTGGCAAATAGCTCAGCTTAAAGTCATCTCAAATTTATCTAAAAATTTGGTATGGCATCATAGGCGAGTCATCTATAATTCATCTCAAATTCATCTAAAAATTAAGTATGGCATCATATATAGGCAAAGTGGCAGTTCAATAGTTCAAAATGGCAGCAATTAATTCACCCAAAGCAAGCAAACCTCGGAGGGTAGCAAAAGCACCCGGCGGCGGCGGCTAGTTCCCGGCACAACCCGCCCGGCGGCGGAAGAGCGAAGGCCACGAGGCACTAGCGGCACCACCAGCGGCAATTCACCGGCACCGGCGAGGAACTCACGGCGGCAGCTCACGGCACCACCACCAGCCAGCGGCGGAAGAACTCACCGGCGCGAGCACGACCAGCAAAGGTCACCGGCGGATCCGGCGGCGAAGGGGGCGGGAGAGGCGAGATGGCACGACCACCGGCAATCTGGCTGGATCCGGCGGGCGGCGGCCCTCCAACCAGCGGTGGGGGAAGGCGGGGCGCGAGGGGGAGGAGGGAGAGGAGGGAGGACGGGGGGAGGGAGGGGAGGAGGGAGGAGGGGGAGGCAGGAGGCACCAGCGCGGCGGGCGGCCGGCGGCGGCGGCGGCGGCTAGGGTTTCAACGGCGCGCAGGGGGCGCGAGGGGGGGGGGAGGGAGAGGAGGGAGGAAAGGAGAGGAGGGAGGAGGGGGGAGGAGGAGGCACGCGGGCGAGGGCCGGCCGGGCGGCGGCTAGGGTTTCGAGCGGCGGCGGCGCGGGGGGGCGGGGGAGAGGAGGGAGAGGAGGAAGGAGGGGGGGAGGATGGCGGCGGATCAAGGCACGGCCGGGCGCGGGGAAGGACGGATGTGGTCGGCGGCGACGGGGGGAGACGGATGTCGGCGGCGGCGGTGAAAAAATTTCGGCGGCCTGGCGGCGTAGTTTGGGATGAGTCGCGCCCGGACTTTGCCGATTTGGGCGGGCTCGGGTATATATACCTGTGACCTCGATAAGGCGGCTCCCGATAGAGTCGCCCCTATAGTGAGCCTCATTAGGGGCCTATTTGGATCGGGGAACCGCCCCTATAGTTCATGTTACAATTTGAAAAAAATATATATAAGGCATATTATCGACATATAAAAAATAAAAATATAGTTATAAATAAATAAAACATAAATATAAAATTTCTTATCTTACAAAAACCATGGATTCTACAAATTTTGACATATTTGGACTTGAATTTCAAAATTTTTCAATGAATATTTCAGTTTTTCTTTGTGAAGCACGTCTGCTCCGCCTAACTTCGAAACTTCCTCAAATATGGCCCCACGCAAAAATTCTAGGTTTTTTTATCCATTTTGGATTTCTTGTATTTTTTACGTGGCGTGCGACCAAATATGGTGATTTACACTTTGAAAACAAAATAATTCCGCACCGGCCTCCACAAGTTTTGACTCCTAGGGCACAAGAGACCTATCGGCAAAGTTTGGCACCATTTCGGGTATTTTCAGAGGTGGTCGTAGTTCAACATACATTTCCGGGAGAATTCGCGCGGTAATTAAAATAATTAGAGAAAAGTACCAAACAATTCTGAGAAAATTCTCAAACTTGGCGGTGCCTTCACACACGCCATGTAGACGCCCCGAGAAAAAGTTTGAGGCCGATAGCACACCGCAAAGCGCACCCGGTCACACAACCATGAGAAACCTAAGTGTTAGGATAGGCTTCGTGAGAGGTTCAGTATACCAGCGTGAAGCACGTCTGCGCTCCGCCTAACTCGAAACTTCCTCAAATTTTTTTTTTGTGGTCACTTACACCCAAAATATGGCCCCATGCAAAATTCTAGGTTTTTTTAGCCATTTTGGATTTATTGTATTTTTTTTACGTGACGCGTGCGACCAAATATGGTGATTTACAGTTTGAAAACAAAATAATTCCGCACCGGCCTCCACAAGTTTTGACTCCTAGGGCACAAGAGACCTATCGGCAAAGTTTGGCACCGTTTCGGGTATTTTTAGAGAGGTGGTCGTAGTTCAACATACATTTCTTGGGAGAATTCGCGCGGTAATTAAAATAATTAGAGAAAAGTAACAAACAATTACAGAAAATTCTCAAACTTGGCGGTGCCTTCACACACACCATGTAGACGCCTCAGAAAAAGTTTGAGGCCGATAGCACACTGCAAAGCGCACCAGTTACACAACCATGAGAAACCTAAGTGTTAGGATAGACTTCGTGAGAGGTTGAGTATACCACTGTGAAGCACGTCTGCTCCGCCTAACTCAAAACTTCCTCAAATTTTTTTTCTGGTCACTTACACCCAAAATATGGCCCCACGCAAAATTCTAGGTTTTTTTAGCCATTTTTGGATTTACTGTATTTTTTTACGTGACGCGTGCGACCAAATATGGTGATTTACACTTTGAAAACAAAATAATTCTGCACCGGCCTCCACAAGTTTTGACTCCTAGGGCACAAGAGACCTATCAGAAAAGTTTGGCACCGTTTTGGGTATTTTCGGGGGGTGGTCGTAGTTCAACATACATTTCAAGGGAGAATTCAGCGGTAATTAAAATAATTAGAGAAAAGTACCAAACAATTACAGAAAATTCTCAAACTTGGCGGTGCCTTCACACATGCCATGTAGACGCCTCAGAAAAAGTTTGAGGCCGATAGCACACTGCAAAGCGCACCGGTCACACAACCATGAGAAACCGAAGTGTTAGGATAGGCTTCGTGAGAGGTTCAGTATACCACTGTGAAGCACGTCTGCTCCGCCTAACTCGAAACTTCCTCAAATTTTTTTTGTGGTCACTTACACCCAAAATATGGCCCCATGCAAAATTCTAGGTTTTTTTAGCCATTTTTGGATTTACTGTATTTTTTTACGTGACGCGTGCGACCAAATATGGTGATTTACACTTTGAAAACAAAATAATTCCGCACCGGCCTCCACAAGTTTTGACTCCTAGGGCACAAGAGACCTATCGGCAAAGTTTGGCACCATTTCGGGTATTTTTAGGGGGGGTGGTCGTAGTTCAACATACATTTACCGGGAGAATTCGCGCGGTAATTAAAATAATTAGAGAAAAGTACCAAACAATTACAGAAAATTCTCAAACTTGGCGGTTCCTTCACACACGCCATGTAGACGCCTCAGAAAAAGTTTGAGGCCGATAGCACACTGCAAAGCGCACCGGTCACACAACCATGAGAGACCTAAGTGTTAGGATAGGCTTCGTGAGAGGTTGAGTATACCCATCGTGAAGCACGTGCGCTCCGCCTAACTTCGAAACTTCCTCAAATTTTTTTGTGGTCACTTACACCCAAAATATGGCCCATGCAAAATTCTAGGTTTTTAGCCATTTTTGGATTTCTTGTATTTTTTTACGTGACGCGTGCGACCAAATATGGTGATTTACACTTTGAAAACAAAATAATTCTGCACCGGCCATTCTGAACACATGTTGTCCATACTGACGTCTCTCCGGAGGGTCTTCAGTCTCTGGTGTTGTTGAACCGGTGTTTGTATTTCACGCCGCCGGTACTTGTGATTTGTCTTTAAGTGGCGTCGATTGTCCAAGTAAACCACCTTTTTGGATGCATTTAGATACACCCATATAGTACCATCCAAGCGGACCACGCATCCAGTCTTCCCTTTGATCCGTCCGGACAAAGCAAACATCGCGGGATAGTCGTTGATAGAAACAATGATTATGGCTCGACATAAGAACTGCTCCCTTTCGGAACGCATCATACATCGGCACCCCTTCCTTCCATAGTTTATAGAATTCTTGCAACACGGGCTCAATAAACACGTCAATGTCATTGCACGGTTGTTTCGGACTGAGATGAGAACAAAGTAGGGAAAAGGTACTTTTCGCGGTGGCACAACCACGTTGGGATGTTGTACATTGTCAAGATCACGGCCAAGTGCTATGGTCGATCATCCTCTCATTGAAGGGATTCACTCCATCGATTGCTTAACCCAAACCGTACATTCCTCGGGTCTTGAGCGAAGTCTTTGTGATTATTATCAAAGTTTTGCCACCGAGTACCATCGGCCGGGTGTGCAATCTTATCATCATCTATCTTGCGCTCGTCTTGCCACCATGTCATCATTGCGGCCTTCTTTAGGGTTTAGGAAGATTCGCCTCAAGCGGTCGGTCTTTGGCGGGTACCACATTACCAAGGCGGGAACTCTTCTCTCGCTTCGGATCAATTTCTAACTGAGTGTCCTTTTCGAGATTAGAATCTGTACCGGCTTTTTCCCACCCTTCTTCCTCTTGTTTCCAATGGAGGTCTCGTCCCCCATTGTATAGATTGTTGTTCTTGTACCGACTAGCTCCGCACCTAGGACATTTATCCGGCCCCTTGAGCGTGTCACCACAAAAAAAGGATACAATGGTTCGGGCATGCATGGATCTTTTCAACACTCATTGTTAATGGACTTATAACCTTTTTTGCTTGGTAGGTATTGACTGGTACTGAGTTTGGTTGTGGCAGCAACCATGACAAGAGACACAACAGATCATTGAAACTACAGTCCGACCAACCGTACTTAGCCTTCAAGATCAATAGCTCAAGCACAAAACGTAGTAGCGTCCAGTGTGTTGGACAACCTTTTTCAACACCATACAGTTTCCTTCGATCTTTGCTCTCACTCTCTCTAGGTTCTCTATACCTTTCACGCTTTTTACGCAATATTTACGGTCCAAGGGCATTAAGCATGTCGTCCAAATAATCATCGTCATCTTCATCCCCTTCACGTGCTACGACATCATCATCAACATCACCTTTCCCCGTACCATCAACGACATTTGTGTCCATACCATGCCAACCATCATCATCGCGTAGTTGACTATCATGCTCAGGGTTCCTTTTATTTTGAAGCTTATCTACACACCGAGAGAAGCGCTCTAGGGTTTCGGGGTCATCTCCTAGATTTCGAAGTCGACGTCTTCACCAACATAATTTTCACCGTGATGATTCCGATCGTGTAATCGCAACAAATCCTCGTGTAATCAAATGTTGTCCGATGGTCTTCACATCTCTATATGCTATCTCATTCTTGCAATCACGGCACGGACATATTATTGAATTCTCTTTCAATGTCTTCGCATGATTCTCGGCGGCTTCAATAAATTTATCCACCTCGTCCGCGAAAACCATCCTTCCACCTTAACGTGCCATACATCCAGTCATTCCCTGTACTCCATCCTTTAATACAACAAAAAAAAAAACATCAAATGTGTAGTTAGTCATATATATGAGTACATATGCATGGCAAACCCTAAATGGTTAAAATTAATAAATGCATTAATATCAAAGTTGTAGCACACACTAAAAGGTTATCATTTTAGAAAATTTTAGAAAAAAAACCCGCATTTGCACATCATATGAGAGAGAAAAACTTGTTAGAAATTTAAACTAAGAATTAAAAAAAAAACACATGTTCATCAACCATGAACACATGAAACCCTACCTATTTTATTACTCCACTAAAATCACATGTAAGAGCCACTAAAAAATGGGTCTAATTCAATACTCTTACTAATCTCCACTACCACTTCCAATCCTAAGCTCTACTTTGCTCCATATAAAGCTCAAGCACCATAGAAAGTGAGAGGAAAGCAAAATTTAAATTACTCCACAACTAACCATAAAAAATCGAATTAAGTGGTAGGATTAGCATTTTCTTACCTTTTTGAGCCTCCCCACCAAAGGATTTGAGTTGAAAACCTCCCCCCCTTAGTAGAGCAATTTTTGGGAGGAGCCCAAGGCCTCCCAACCTTTTTTTCGAGTTTGAGTGGGTGTCCCGAGGAGGAGGAAGGTGGCTGGTTCGGCCTTATCTACAGACCACTATAGGGGCGGTTTGTGATCGAGCCGCCCCTACTGTTACTACAGCAGGGGCGGTTCACCCCCAGCCGCCCCTAATGACGGCACATTAGGGGCGGCTGGATATCGAGCCGCCCCCACTAATGTAAGGGGCGGTTCGTAACACCACCCGCCGCCCTATCGTGCCTTCGTAGGGGCGGCCGGTAACCAGCTCCCCGCGCCAAGACGCTGTAGGCGCCTCGAAACAAGAACCGCCCCTAATGTAAACGGGGGGCGTTCTTACCGTAAGCTATTGTAGTAGTGTACAAAATAGTTGTGTAGGGATAAAAGCAAATAAATTTATTCATCACTATTTGATACTAATATATTAGTAACCTGGTTTTAAACATCATATGCGAGCTAAACATTGTTGCTAAAGTGTATAGCAAAAAATTAAACGAATGAAAAGCTTAAGGAATAGGAAACTTCACAGTTGGTATGATTTAGCGACAAATTAAGATGACTAGGACCGCGTGGCTGTTTTGCACTTGCAACCATGTGCACCCTCTACCCCAGGCGGGCACTGCCATTGCCATGTGCACCATTTTCCCACCTGCTGCTTTACTCTCGAGCTATACCCTATAGTGTCGTCTAGTAAATATAGTCAACAATTAGGAGGGAAATCTTGTCCATACATGAACACACATAATATTTGAATAATGATGAACGGACGGTTGTTCTTTGACGATCTGCAGGGAGGACGGAGGAACATGGTTACAACCAGGGCGCCTTGGCCGATGGCAGAAAACATTACGCCTTTATGTACAGTTCGTGCTATGTATCTTCGGGCCAGTCTCAATACAAGGTCATAAAACTGTGTATACCTTAATGTACAGTTTCATTTCATAATCAACTACACCTATATAAGGAACCCCCACAAGAGAGTTCTCTGTACATGCAGCTATGCCACCTAAGCACAGCCTCACCCAGTCCTCTACTGCGTGCGTTTCAATTTGTGAGATGCGTGAATAAGAAGAGTCGTGCCTGCCGCCTGTCCGCTTCCCGCACCCACCAAGCCAGGAGCATGCCTTTAAATCCGCCAGGTTCCTCACCATCCTGCGGCGTGCGGCAACATTGCCACCGCCCTCCCACATCACCACAGTAGCAGCCATTGTAGGCGAAGCGAGCCGTGGCGTTGAGCAGCCCGGCCACCGAGCGACGACGGGAGGGGAAGGGCGGGTGGGTGGGTGGGTGGTCTTCCTCGCGGACTCCTGCCCCATTCGTTCTCGCGCGACCGCCCACACAGGACGGCCCTGCGCCCGCCTCTCCACCCGCCACGCCGGCCGGGAGACGCCCCGCCGGCTGGGGTGATGCCTCCGGCAGTGACGCCCGCTCTCCCTCACCGCCCGGTCCACCCGCCCGGAGGACCTCGCTACCGGCCCTCGCCGCACCTTGCCGCAGGCTGGGGGGAGGCGACACGCCGGCCCTCTCTACCGGCCGACGGACCTCGCCGCCGTCGGGGGATCGCCCCTCCAAGCCTCGCTGTGGGCCATCGCAGTCTGGCGGAGATGGTCGCACTCGAGGATGGAGGTGCCCCGGAGACGGCGTGCCGCCTCTCGGGTGGTAGGAAGGGGCGGGGTACCGGTGGAGCATGTGCCTCCACAAGTCCACATATAACAGAGTTTAGGGGAGATCGATGATCCTATAGCCTGCAGGGTCAAATTTTGTAGAATCACCGGTGGAGTCTAGAGGAGTAGAGTTAGGGTTATAGAGGTTACAAGTTCATCCATTATCCTCTCCATTTTCCTTGCACTCCTTACATACATTCAACCACTACATGGGCCAAGCTCAAGTCATTACATGAATACAAAGATTAAGACGAACAATCGGTTTGCAAACTCGAATGCTTCTTCTAACACCTGATGGGGGCTTCTCTTCTTTTCCAGCTTCTTCTGTATTCCCATTACACTGTGGAGTCGACCCGGTTCCATCGCTCATGACAACACTAGGTAACACCCAACTAGGCAACAACCTTCCACTAGTGAACGAAAAAACTACAACATCACGACCGGGGGGCAAGTGTAGAGAACCCCTTTTCCCTCCATATCTATTTGGGCAGACGCTATATACATGTCCTCTTCCATGTATCCTTCTACCTGGACATGCACTTTCTATCACTGCTAATCGATACTTAGAGCTAACGAAGACCGCATGGTCTAGGTCTAGTGCTGGCATCCATCGTGCTGGATCTGTTGATGAATCAAGGTAGAAGAAGTTGAAGTCATCTTCTCGTAAAGACGATCTGGCAACCAAGACAAGCTTCTCTTTGCAGACTACAAGCCATGTACTGATAGTCTCATAAGCTCCAATCGTGACATTTTCCCATACTGCTGGCAATTCTCGAAGAATGATGCCAACCTTGGGTACATCCAAGTGCACCACATAGAGCATGTCACCAACACTCATGGCTATGATTTGGCCATTGTATGTCATAATCTGGTCAATGGGTGGTGTTTTGTAACATGACTCGTAGAGGCACTTCTGCCAAGCATCACTTCGATTCGCCAAACAAATAAACCATGACCGGTGCTAACAAAGAGGCATGCCTTGGGTGATGACATTGCAACATTGAGGCTGCAAAGTAAACGCGATTATAGTAATAACCATATTGTCCAACCTTGGCAAATGGGGAATTTGGACAAAGTGGAGGTGAAACGCCTGGTGCCCGATGAACACATCGACAATAGTGATATGACTTGTGTCAATGGAGGCAAAGATGGCATGACCATAAGAACACCCTACAAACTCCATGTTCATAATGGTTGAGGGAATTTGGCAATGAAATCTTATGGTTGGATTGGTTGGGTCCATCAATTGCCATGTGTGATGAACTTGGCCATTGCTACTTAGATGAGCACTACTTTGAACAATTAGAGGTGCAAAAAGATTAGATAAGGTGGGTTTATCTAACATGAAGGATGCACGCCAATTGGGACAAGTGGCTATGAAGGCAAGAAGGTCACGGGTACAACTCAAGAGCATAATAATTGATTGGAGTAACTCAACTGGGAGGTCAGCCCAACCTTGGGGTCTAGCCGCAACAAATAACTTGGACATGGTTGTGGTAAGGTCCATGCAAGTGCTTTTCATTGTGAGGTTCCTGTAATCCAAAATTATAACTTTAGTTGATCAATAAAATAATATTAGAATTAAAATATTAAAATGTGTACAAACCATCTCAAACTTTGCTCGATTTATTTGAGAATGCTAAGCCTTCAATATACTAGTGTGATTGTCAACATTTGTTTCCATAAATAACAATTATGAGCATGATACAATAAAATGGTAATATTGCATTCCATGTTCACACTATTACAACTAACTAGAAAGGATGGAATGCTTTCCGCCATGGCATTTGTGTTTGTGTGCTTTTAGTTCCTAGAATAGGAATCTAATAAGCTGGAAGAAAAGTTTAATAGCATGTAGTAGACAGCCAAAGAGCAGTCAAAAGAGCCAAACACCATCGGCTTAAGGCGATGTAGTTTGACTCACTCAATGGATTAATACTCAACAACTGAAAAACATGCGACAACACACTCATGGTTAGAACTATGACGATGATGAGCATAGATACTTGCACAAGGTACGTGACCATCACATACCAACATAGTTTCATGGTATAACAATTAGTATGGGAGGCACAAGGACGCATACATGACCTATGACCACCACCGGCTCTTCTAAGTGGCATGCTAACCAAGAGGAAGACACGATCCCCTCCACCACAAGCCCAACAACAGAAAGAGAAAGGAACATCCAACAAGCAACAACATGTTGACCAAGATTTGAAATTACACTAATTCCTGGGGTAACGACTAGGATCCCTTTCTAGTGCAACAAATCGATCAATTATGTAGAGCCAAGCTTTGTCACAACTAGCAACAATGAACACACAGAACCCTAAAAGGCGGGAAAATTCTAATCACTAATATGAGAACACCCATGAAACCAAATTCTAAAGGGCACTAATATAAAAACACATGGAAGGAGAAAGTATAATCAATGCTTGATAGAATAGACACGGTATGACACTAAATAAAGTAAACAAAGCAAATAGCTACCAAACTAAATTGCATAGAAAAGTAAAAGCCTCCACATAGGGCATAAGGAGTGAATTACCTAATAATTACATAACCATAGCACATGGAACTAAACACCCCAACACTAATGACTCTTACATGTAGGACCACCGAGGTCAACAACTACCAAAGTAAAAAAATAAGCATATAGGATCAAAGCATCATATTGTAAAAACTGCCACAAGAACAATGACCCCTAACAAAGAAGACTAGTCTAGCTTGGAGGCACATAAAACAAACAAACATTAGACAATAAAGCAATAGTTTACTGAAACAATACCTATTGAATATGTATTGTAACGAACTCTAAGAAGGAAAACCAACCATAGCTAAATGGTCACGACACAATAGGTAGATGTTATAGGCAAGAATACACTACAAACAACTATATAGATGCACTCACTGAAACAACTATGTCCTTTAAACATAAAAAGGACGCATGGGAGGGTTGGAGACTATAGTTATGATCCATGATTTAATAAACCCAAAACTAGATCAAAGATTAAAAAAAAAGCAAGAAGGGACTATGATGGTTCTCATGGTACAAAACCAGCTCAAAAAAAAAAAACAACAAAAGAGAGAAGGACTATGATACCCTAGACGACCAAAAATATCATTGATAATGTGGCACAAAGAACCGGTGAGGCTCATCAAACAATAGAGGCAAGTGGGGAGCTACAAAGAAAATGGGATCATATACGTAACGGTGGAGATTAAAGACTTGTGATAAAAGGAAAGGCAAAAGACCAAAAATAACGCCAACATGAACCGCGTGTCCTACAACAATCAAGATGCAAAAAAGAAATCGAGAAGACATCAGCTATGGTAGCATGATCGTGACCTATAATCACCATAAGGATGATAATCCACCAAAAAAAATCAAAAAATCGAAGAGGAGGATACTATTCGACACATAGGGCAACACATATGGCCAAGGAAAACAACCACCGATGACACATGTGAGAAGAGAACTAGGCTTACCGAGTTAGGGCTGTGAGGAGGAAGCAACCGACAAAGTAGGTCGACGGAGCAACCAAGATCAGTGGCGGCGGCGGCGGCGGCGACGACAGTGATAGGATGAGATTGGGATGTGGTCTAGTGGGGGAAAATTAGGGTTTCTGGTTTTGTATGAAAAGGAGATAGATCTGGACCACTGAATGGGATCCGATGGCCCAAAATCCTTGACATTTCTAGGATGGAAATATAGGTATTAACTGATTAAGTATAGTATTACATCAGCACCTAAATATTTTTTTACACAAGAAGAATAACGTACGTAGTTTAAAGGGTATTTTAGACATTGAGGACATATTGGGGACAACTCCAACTCTGCTCTAAAAGCTCTATCGTAAAACAGCTACACAAAAAAAAATAAGAGTTTGTGGAGCACTCCTTTAGGTCTCTCAACTCCACATGTTTTTTCCTTCGAAAGTAGAGTGCGTGGAACTAATCCTGTTTGGTTTAAAAACATGGAGCGAAGCTAAAGAGTAGAGTGAAATCACAAAAAAGCTGAAAAGTAGAGTGAAGGAGTCCCAAATGACTAACTGTGTAACACTTAATTGTGCTTTGAGTCATCTTCTGCACTTGGTTTTTAGGTATGCGCCTAGTGCCTCGACAACCATGAGATTGACCAATTCTATGTCATATGGCAACGCATATACCAACTTTGATACCGTAGAAAGAGCTAAAAAAAGTTTAAGATAAACCAAGAGACCATTATACTTTAGAGCACATGAGTAGCACCCAAATGACATTGGAGCGAATTTAAACAGATATGCATTATTAAATTTTTTTTAAAAAAATAGGTTAGGGTTTCCTTTGCTGTCTTCGGTCAAAAAAAAGTGACCATATACTTATATTAGGGGGAAATTTGCAACAAAGAGGCGTACATGTGTGTTCGTGGCAAACAATAAATTCTCATTCCGTGTCTCAAGAAATGCCATACACGAATTCAATTCACAAGTCCGGTTGAAATAATACATAAGTTCAGTAAGCCGTTATGGCATTTTTAAGTGCAAAAACCAGGTATCTTTGGTATCAACACTTATAGTCGAACACAGTCCATTTGACATCAAGCGACGGCGTTGACCGGAACCGCTTCGAACTTATGCACGACGTCATCGATCTCGATGGAGCTGCAGCCAGGATCCTTGACGATCTTGCTGTCCCTCATCTGCTTCCTCACCTGCACTGCCCTAGCATTGCCATCCTTTGGACGTGTACATGTTCGACATAAGCACATGGTCCCCGGCCTCGCCGTGGCCATAATGCTCGACGCCGGGCACCACAGCGTAGTCCTCCGCCATGCCGCCGTGGCAGCACGCGGAGAGGCCGCCAAGGAGTGCCACGCCGTTCGGCCGCACGCCGGCTCGCCGCATGGCCACGAAGAGCGCCAGGGCCTCCTCGGCGCGGCCGTGCGTGGCCAGCCCCGCAACCATCGACGCCTAGGTGTACACGTCGCGCCACGCCATGCCATCGAACACCGCCGCGGCGTGATCCATCGCGCCACACTTGGCGTACATGTCGAGCAGGGCGTTGCCGTCGGCGTCAGCGTCGCGCCTCGGCTGCCTGCGCATGTACGCGTGCACCCACCGCCCGGTATAGAGCGCGCCGAGCTGGACGCACGCACCGAGGATGGCCACGAACGTCGGGCCATCCGGGCGCACTCCCGCGCGCTGCATCTCCCAGAACAGGGTCAGCGCCTCGCCGCGCTCACCGGTGTGGGGGAGAGTGACGTCGCCGGCGCCGACGACGCGTGGGTGCCCGACCAGGAGACGGGCGTCTTCGTCCCAGCTGACGAGGCGTCCGGCGACGGGAGCGGCAATAACAACGGGCATGATTCCGTGCCTGTGCCTCTGTCGGTGCTGGACCATGCGGTGTTCGTCCGCGAGGAGGACATGGAGGACGTCGAGAGCCCATCATCGGCACCGTTGTGGACGTGGCCGACGCCGGCGCCAAGTGATGAGCGCGGTGACCGTGTGGCTTTGCCGTGTCCTCGGGCCAGCTGCTGCTGCTACTGGCAGAGTGGCAGGCAGCAGAGTAGCTGCAGGCTGTAGCAAACAAAGTTTTCTAGCTTCATTCGTGCGTCATGGATGGAATAAGTATCAGTGCAGAGCAGCTCAATGAAATTGCAGAGCAGTGCACAGAGACGGTGGTGCATCGCCGTTCCTTCTCACCGGCGTAGTGGTAATCCGGAAGCCAAGGCGAAAAGCCTGAATTTAAAGAGAAGATTGGCTGTGGAGCATCTGCTCTCGGCCGCCGCCCACGTCGTCATTTTTTGCCGCCGCCGTCCGATCGGCGCATGAAGGGTTCAGCGGCGTTGACCGAGGCGAGTGGGCGTCGTGTTACCGGATTTAGCTTTCCCAGCCTCGCTGTCGTCCGACTACTGGCCGGTCCTCCTGTACGTAGTGGAGTGCCCCGCGCGCTGTTGTGTGCTCATTGGGTCAATGCGGGGGCCCAACTGTCGGTCGCGGCTGGGCGGCGGGTGGCGTTGCGCCGGTCACCGTGGACCGCAAGGGCATCGCGGCAGGGCCCGCGGCATGGCCTTCCCTCCTACTTCTGTGGCGTTGTCGCGCGCTGGTTGGTTGGGGGCCGGGCCCGTTGCGTGGGGGCGAGACGGGGGCACGGTCGCGGCGAGAACGTCGGCCGTTCTCCGCTTCGTAGAATGGGTGTTCGCTGGTGGGGTCGCCGCCTTTAGGTGTTCGATGGAGCCCGCCCGCCGGCCTCTGGCTGGGTTGTGTCGCCTTCGGTCCCCGGCGCTTTTACATTACAGCCTGATAAAATCAGCTGCCTCCCCTCCGTTCTCGCCGCCCCGCCGTCGTTGCTTCTTTGGTGAGTTCTTTCTCCTTCCCCCGCCCGCTGTTTTCGCCTGTTTTCCTGCCGCCGCCGTTCGTTCCGCTGGCTCCTTGCCGGATCCCGACGATTTTGGTTTCGCGCCGCTGCTCCGATCCGCTCTCCGGTGCCGCGTCGCGGCGCCGTTTCCCAGGTCCTTCCTGTCCAGCTGCGCATCCGCTGTTAGCTGCTCGCGGGTCCGTGCACGGCGCCCGCCGAGAGAAGGGGAGGACACCGGAGAGGGGCTGTGGTGTTCGGACAAGCAGGGCGCCTGCTCCTGCTGCTGGTATGCTTACTTAATCCGGCTTTTAGCGGCGCCCCTAGCGCGAGGCTCTCCGGCGTGGGTGGCCCCTCTCACAGCGGCAATAGGGCCTCGTCGCGGCGTCCCAGCAAGGGTACCCCGGTGGATCGAGGAGGCGGCCGTCGGACGGTTGCTCCAGCGACCCCGCAACCTGATCCGCGCGCGCCAAGGGAGCTGGTCACGGAGGTTTTGGGGAGCTCAGTGGCGACCCCGGCGCGGGGGCGAGTGTGACGGTGCGGGCCTGGCGTGCCCGACGACACCGCGGCAGAGGGCACCCACGCGCCCCGGCGCGCAGTGATTCTGTCGCGAGCAGACCCAGGTGAGTGTGGCCTCGCTTGCTCCTCCTCTTCTTCACTCGCTAGCACCAGGGTCGACCGTGATCTTTGCAAGATTACCGATCCATGGGCTCCATGCCTGGATCTGTTCTTTTCCCACCGAATCAAGCTGCACGCTGACACTCGCCATTGCGAGATGGGCCATGCCGCCGGATAAACCGCTAACTTTGCTTTGGTTTCACTTCGCAGCTGCTTGCTAACGCTAGATCTGTGCTGCTTGCCGGTTGGTGGTGGTGGGAGGAACGACTCCGCGAGGTCCGATCTGCTTTCTTTTTGCTCAGCCGTTCGATGTTTGATTTTTAACATTTTTATTTCTGGATTTAGGGAACGCGAGGACAGCGACATGGTCGAAGTGGCGAACCAGCAGGCGTGGGGATTTGTTGCACTGTTCTATTCTACAGGAAGGATACATTTGGAGTGTTTGCGGAGCCAGTGGAGCCAGAGGAGGTAAAGATCCCATATTCGTTTGCCATGGTTCCTGGAGTTGTCAATTTATTTGGTAGGGAGCTGTTGAGTGTTCATATTGTTACTGACACAGCTGCCTGATTACCTGTGATTGAACAGCTCCGTCAGGAAGAAGCTTGCCAGGAAAGCATATCGCTCATCCAAACAATTTTGAAGTCAGATTGCTAGGCTTTGGTCATATATTAGGCAATGTAAACCTGTGATATGTTAGATTTGCCTCAAGAGGATCAGGTTTGTCGTGCAGCTTGACAAATGCAGCGAGCTAGCTGGACTTCTCCATTTCATCATGCATTTCGAACCAAATTTCTTGGTCTGTCTTTCGTGATAATTTTATGGTT
This sequence comes from Hyparrhenia diplandra, assembly GCA_015847255.1. Lineage (NCBI taxonomy): Eukaryota > Viridiplantae > Streptophyta > Magnoliopsida > Poales > Poaceae > Hyparrhenia > Hyparrhenia diplandra. The sequence continues at coordinate 106,712 of JADLZK010009807.1, forward strand.
CTTTGCACACAAAACCAATATATGAGACGTCTATTATCAGCTGTAAATTTTGTTAATAATGGCCTTCATCTCAGCTACTTCATCTATTAGCAGAAGCCTCCCTTTGGGCTACAATAAAGTTCTCGAGTAATTGAATTGTTAAAAAGGGAAGGAAAAGCATTATTGTTTGATACGAGTCCAATGAATCCCTCATATTGCCGTGCTCCATAAAGTTGTCCTACACAAAATTTTAGGCTCTTGACTTGCCATTTTTAGTTTTTGTTTAGGACTGAAACCAGGACGGTATATTTTAGGCTCTTGACTTGCCATTTTTAGTTTTTGTTTAGGACTGAAACCAGGACAGTATGAGAGACAGCGAAATAGACACCTTTAGGTTTGATTCAATGAAATTGGTTGCATTTGTGGTCCCATGGGTGTTTGGAGGATGCCTCTAATCAATGTGGGGGCTCCTGTTCTAATGATACCTTTTAAAAAGCAACGAGCTTACAGATTTAGGCTTCCTCTTTACTGCATCTCTCATTGTAGATAAAAAGATTTTTTTGTAGGCCTTACTCGGCTACAAGTCATTAGATGCAACAAAATAGATGTATTTTTTTGCGCTACCAACTGATGTGTTACATGTACCCATGGAAATGTATATATTTTCTATATACAAATTGCCCCTGTGACAACGCTTGAGTTGGTTATCATCTGATTCATGTTACATATATATAAGAGTACTCTATATATAATTAGTTAAAATGACCACCTTATTATCGCTGCGCGCATGGGCGTGCGCAAATAACTAGTGGACATAAGAGGGAGCACCTGCTACGTCTACACCGCGTGCTGAGCAAATTGGGATTGGCAAATGGATTTCGCTCGAATGCTATACAAGTTACAAATGTTGCAGTAGATTTTTTTTCTTGTTGGGGTTCATTTTTTTTTTTTTTTGTTTCATTAGATGGTTTCTCGATGTTGCAATAGCCTTGATTTTGTTGTTTGTAGGGGCGAGCTGGCGGTTGGCTAGAGGTGCTAGGTGTTGGGCGAGATTAGGAGTGGAGCGGCACATGCGGGGCCGACACATATGGGGGCGGATGTCTGTTTCTGATAAAAGCGACGTGGGCCGCACGGGGAGGTGGGTCTGTGTGGGGAAGCGGGGCGCGTCCGGGCGCCAGTGTCGCCCTATGATTTGCCCTTTTAAGTTTTAATGTCACAATCTGGTCAATGAGTAGTAGTTGCTGATATGAATTGTAGAGGCACTTCTGCCAAGCATCACTTCCAATTCGCCAAACAAATAGACCATGACGGGTACTAACAAAGAGGCATGCCTTGGGTGATGACATTGCAGCGGTGAGACTGAAGTATCATAATAATAACCATATTGTCCAACCTTGACAAATGACACTGGTGCCAATAGTGATATGACTTGTGTCAATAGAGACAAAGATGGCATGGCCATAAGAACAACCTACAAACTCCGTGTTCGTAACTGTTGCGGGAATTTGGCGATGAAATCTGATGGTTGGATTGGCTGGGTCCATCAATTGCCAGGTGTGATGAACTTGGCCATTGCTACTTAAATGAGCACAACTTTGGACGGTGGTAGGTGGAAAAAGCTTCGATATGGTGGGTTGGCTATGAAGGCAAGAAGGTCACGGGTGCTACTCAAGAGCATAATAATTGATTGCAGTAACTCAACTAGGAGGTCAGCCCAACCTTTGGGTCTATCCGTAGTGCTTTCCATTGCAGGATTCCTGTAATCCAAAATTGTAACTTTAGTTGATTGGCCATGCCATTTTTCTAACCCTTTTCGTGGTAGAAAACAAATTCTTCATGCCTCAACAAATCCCATCCATGAATAAAGTTCACTGTAAGCCTTAAGGCCTACACGGTGTGTGTGTTCGTTGTCAGCAATTTCATCTCATGATCATGCGATGGCGTTGGCCGGAACCGCTCGGAACTCATGCACGACGCCGTCGATCTCGATGGAGCTGCAGCCGGGATCCTTGACGATCTTGCTCTTCCTCATCTGCTTCCTCACCTGCACCGCCCTGCCATGCCGTCCCTTGGACGCGTACATGTTCGACAAGAGCACGTGATCCCCTGCCTCGCCGCGGTCGTGGTCAGCCGCCGGCACCACGCGCCACCGCATCACCCGCTCGGCTCTCGACGTCGTCGCCGCGCGCGCGGCAGGCCGCGAGGAGGGAGCCCCGGACGAGCGCGTCAGGCGGCACGGGCATCGCCGCGACGAGCGCCTCCGCCTCGTCCAGCCTCCCCGCGCGGCCGAGCATGTCGACGGCGCACCCGTAGTGCTCGACGCCGGGCGCCACGCCGTACGCATCCTCCATGGCACCGAGGTGTCGGAGGCCATCGTCGACGAGCCCAGCGTGGCAGCACGCGGAGAGGACGCCGAGGAGTGCCACGCCGTTCGGCCGCACGCCGGCTCGCCGCATGGCCTCGAACAGCGCCAGGGCCTCCTCGGCGCGGCCGTGCGTGGCCAGCCCTATGATCATCGTCGCGTAGGTGTAAACATCTCGCCGCGCCATGCCTTCGAACACCGCGGCGGCCTGGTCCACTGCGCCGCACTTGGCGTACATGTCGAGCAGCGCGTTGCCGATGACACCGTCTTCGACGTCGGCGTTGCGGCCCAGCTGCCGTCTCATGTACGCGTGCACCCACAAGCCAGTGTCGAGCGCGCCGAGCTGGGCGCACGCACCGAGGACGGCCACGAACGTCGCGCCGTCCGGGCGCACGGCCGAGCGCTGCATCTCCCGGAACAGGGTCAGAGCCTCTCCGTGCTCACCGTCGCGTGCGAGCGCCGCGAGCATGGTGTTCCAGGTCACGACGGTCTTGGCCACCGGCATCCTCCGGAACCACCGGCGCGCCGCGGCCACGTCGCCGCACTTGGAGTACATGTCCACGAGCGCGTTCCACGCCACGACGTCGAGCGCGACGCCCGCCGCCGCGACGCGTCGGTGCGCCTCGCGGGAGAGCGCGAGGTCCCTCGCCTCCGCACAGGCCGCAAACCCGGCGGCGGCGGCCACTGCGTCGACGAAGACGTCCCGGCCGTCCTGGTCCAGCATCTGAAAGAAGAGGGACACGGCATCGTGGGTGTAGCCCAGCCTGGCGTGGCCAGTCACCATAGCCGTCCAGGAAACGACGTCGCCCGGGAACGTGTGGAACAGGGCCGTCGCGGCGGCGCGCTCGCCGCACGCGAGGTAGAGCGCGATGAGGCCATTGCGGACGGTGCATTCGCGGTCCAGCCCGATCTTGGTTGCGTGGGCGTGCACTGCAGCCGCCGCCGTGGTGGAAGACACGGATGCCAGCTTCTTGATGAGCGCCCGGAGGCCGGGGGCGTCGGCAGGGGCGCCTCGCCGGAGCGACGGCGCGACTGCATCGGTCTTGTGGTTTCCGTGGCCGTGATGGTGAACCGGAGCTGGAGCCGTGGGCTTGCTGGTGTGTCGCAGGTGGACCTTAGGCTGCTGCAAAACTGGATAAGGTGCCATGGCCGTGCAGTGTGTGTGCACCGTCGTCGACTCGTGGTCTCTGTTTGGGATGTTTGGATAAGCAAAGAGAGGCTGACGGGTGGGCCGGACGAGGGGTGCAGACAAGCAGGACCGTGTACTCCAGTGGCCGCTGTGTCAGTGTGATGGCTCTTTGCAGGCGCCAATTTCTTGCAGGCATTTGAAATGTTGGATCCAACATGCATTTGGTGTTAACTACTATATAATTATTATACATAGACTAACTACGCAGAAACAAATTAAATTCACTAGAAAATATTGTCAAGTTTTATGGAGATGAAAGTTGTACCATAGTATAAAATGTCGAAGAAACGGGCTGGGTCCTCTGCAGGCTCATCTACTACTTTCCAACATCGGGATAGTCTTTCTCCCATGTTAAAGCATTTGAAAAAGCATTTGCTTTATTTTCTCTTTTCTCTCTTTTGTGACACTTTCTTACCGATGGCATGCTATAGTCTCAATACCCTCTTTTAACAGCACAGTTGCAAATGCGTGTTATACCCAATGTCCTCGATCGGATTGCAAGTTACAAGTAGACCTGAGACGACTCGGACCTTGACATTTGAGAACGGTCGCAGAATTGAATTTTGGTACGGTAATGCTGCTCTTGGTACGTTCGATCCACACACAAAACGCACGAAGGGGCGGAGCGCGCGGCGCAACGGTAATATTAGGATTTCTTATCTAAATAAATAATCTGGAGGCTGCGGGATGAGCTTGACGGGGTGCGGATGGAGCGACTTGCAAGGCACTGTCCCCTAGCAGTCCATCGGACGTCCTAGCGCCAACGCTATCGATTTTGGTACGGTCCAAAGTGTGGCAGCACAGGTGAGAGGAGGGCAGACGTGAAGGTGTCGAGCGGGTCTGCCAAAATTGATAATATAAGTTCCTGGGACGGAAATCTGAAACAAATCAAAATTGGGAGGCCCCAACTATTTGAGTTCCTATATTGGGGACGTGGCTCAATCACACTGTGCGATTCATTTTATTGAGACCATGTGATAACTGCGTGCCATCTTTTCGATATCTTGATGTAGTGCCAAAGCATACATTATCAGATTTACAAGATAAGCATGTCATACTCTTTCGGTTACCCATTTTGGTTCAAGAACACTCAATAATATATTATTTGTCGGACCATCCATGTAAGATAAGATCCCAGAAGGTACAACGCAGTATTGAAAGCAAGGAGGCAACAATAGACCATAGAGCAAGGGTCGATCGTCCGGCCGAACAATCACTAGTAATCTTTGAAAGAAGGAAACAGAAATGACAGTGCAACTACAAGCACCACTGAACTTATGCTTTTTTTTGAAAACCAAATTGTTGGATAGGATAGTAAGAGCTGCGATGCCACCCCAGTATTATTCTCTGCATCTTAAACCTGTAGAAAAGTACAGAGAAGAAAAGTATACTATTACCTAACTGGTTTACCAAACAAGAAAATAACTGCAGTACACGATGGTAATAAAGTGAGTGGACGTGAGATGTGCTTGTGAGAGCACCAGAACTAGATGGAAACGGAATGTATCGATGTCTAGATCCATGTGATGGAATTTGTAGACTTACCACTATTGGGGTGTGGATTACGTAAATATCAAGTTTCCTGTAATTCTCAACTTCATTGATTTGGACAACGTTGTATTTGATAGTGCCACGCGCCATCGATAGTTTGCCAGTCCCACCAATAATGCTCCACTCACCCGTTGCTCCACCATTGTTGTCGCCCATCACTTTCAGTGTAGACCCACCATAACTATTTCAATAAAAAAATAATTGATAACTGTACTTAGCATATGAGAAAAACTAAAACATATATAACCAAACACAACCTAATTAAAACGGATACATCTCATTTCGGTACATTGCAGGTATGAAAATGCTAATGGCTAATAAACCCTTCAAATAAAAATAACCCAGAATTGATATGGATGTTAAGGGGGAAAAAAAACACTCATGTGTTGATAAGATTTACGTGACTGTACGTAATGTGTATGTACCTGGCGTCCTGAAACACAATGCTGAAATAACATTGCCAGTCAGTGCCAGCAGCTTGGTCAACTTGTATCTGCATGCCTCTTGCACGTGCGATGCAATTTGCAGTGGGTAGAGGTGCATCAAGTATTGTCCAGTCATTAGCAGCAATACTACCAAAGCCAAAGGGATAACTGGATTGCACTATAATGTGCTGGTTCGGATTTGCTCCACCTTGGTGCAAGTACCACGGGGGAAACCTGATCTCTTGTTCACAGCTACTGTGGCAGCACTCTGGCTCTCCACAAGCAGCTGAGGGACTTATTGCCACGGCTAGGATAAGAAGAAAGACCAGAGGGAAGACGAGGAAGTGGTGGGTCGGACTGGCCATGGTTTCGAGATTATATTGCTAGCTAGTGAGCTGATCAAGGGAGAGAGCTTTCGTAGCTACTTGTGACTGAGAGATATCGTTTGGAGTGGTGTATGTTCTCTATTTATACTAGCGCTTTCATAGGCTTTACACGGAAACCAGCAAGGCACAACCGAGAAAAATAATTTGTAATTCCTGGTTTCTTGTCGATCGTCATTTCAAGGAAATTACACATACGTACTGCAAAGGTTTATTTTAGTTACAGACCAGGCCGGCGGCCAGCAAAAGAATATCATTTATTCATATACGACAGATCTGCACAAACTGCGCATGTTGTTTAGCAGTGACCGCATACTATGACTACTGTGCATACAGCCGCACCACAACCATGCATACTCTTGCACTTTTGCATGTCAAGGTAGAATTTTTTCTTCTTTGTGTGTAGGATTTTTTCGTTTTTTTTTTATATAGGATTTATTAATTTTATTATAAGGAGATATAGCTGGAGTGATGGTTACGCCATCAGCTAACTCTTCGTATACATTTTATTATTAATATAGTATTAGAAAAGTTATTTGAATTTGTGAGGTTGGCGGCTGTATCCCCTTTGCAGGCGGCAGGCGTGGCCGGTCCATCTCGATCCGGTGGCAGGGAGCCCTGAGCAGAGCAGGATGCGAGGAGCGCCAACAGGAAGAGAGATGGCTCCAGGTCCTTAGCAGATCACGCCCGCGCCGCGTCAAGCCCTCGTCACACACCGGCCACCCTCCACGGCACTCACGATCTCTCCGTGTAGCGCAACCGTCCATGTACTGACCCCTGCTGGCGGTCACGGTTGTAATAATCTATATAAGACTCGTGATCAGTACAAATGTCGGTTGGTCACTCTTCCCTCTTACGCAAATTATATCAACCGTGTGTACATGTCTGTCTCCCACTTCCAACCATGTGCACCTTTACCATTTTCTCAACAGGCAGGCACTGCCATTTTCATGTGAACCTCTACCATTTTCCCACCTCGCTATGCTTGAACCTTGAGCTCACAGTTGTGGTGGTCGATTATCTTGTGTTCACACCTTAACACACATAATATATACGCATGATGAATGAACGAGATTGTTTTTTTGCAGGGAGCAACGTGGATACAACGAGGAATCCAAGATATGCCTTGACCGATGCATGGCAGTGAACATGCGTCTACTGTAGGCAGATATTGTAACCGTACTACTAGGATATACTGGATAACTTGAGGTAGAGTCTAGTTCATCGAGCACTCCGGCGATCGCCGAGCCTCGCCGCCGCAGCCAACCGGCTCGGTTCAGAGAACACAACTCCAATCCTGAATCCTAACGACAGGGGATCAACCCCTTTTACACGGCAACGATGCCTGGCCCGTTACATGGGCTTGCGGAAAGGAAAAGCAATGATAAGCGTAGGTTGGGCCGCCATGGTCTTTAGGCCCAATCAGAGCCAGTGAAGCGGGCGTTCGGCTTGCGGTTCCTCTTGGGTCGCTTTCCCTCTCCGGAGACGCCTGCTTCAAGTACGCCTTCACTCTCCTCAGCTTCTTCAGTTCCACCATCAGTATGTATGGTGACATTCCCCCCTCCTCGAGACACGGCTTGACCCCAAGCCGGTGCCCGTGGATACTCTTGGCGAAGAGCCATCTCATCTTCCCAAGTGGACAGTTGAGCAGGTAGATCGGACCACTGGATTAAAACTTGAGACACCAGCTGATCACGGTCATGCCTGTAACGCCTGTCAAGCACCTGCATAGGAATCTGGAAGGGTAGAGTAGTATCAGGTAGATCAGGTGTCACCTCATATTTTGGTTTGATTGCCCTCTTGAGCTGAGAGACATGGAAAACATCATGGATAGAGCATGAGGAAGGCAGAGCAAGTCTGTATGCTGTAGGACCCAGACGTTCCACAATCTTGAAAGGACCAAAATACTTGAAAGATAACTTGTTGCATGACCTTGGACTGAGTGATGTTTGAACATAGGGTTGCAGTTTCAGATACACTGAGTCACCCACAGAGAACTGACGAAATGATCTTTTGGTGTCAGCAAAGTGTTTCATTTTCTGTTGAGCTCTAAGCAAATGTTGATGCACCAGTTGATTCATCAAATCTCGTTCTTGCAGCCAAGTTTCAAGTTCCAGATTGGAGCAAGCATCTCTATCCTCTATTCCCATCTGGTTAGGATCATGGCCATAGAGAACTCTGAATGGGGTAGTACCCAATGAAGAATGATAAGAGCTATTGTACCAAAACTCAGCATAGGCCAACCATTTGGACCATTTGGCAGGACAGGCATGAGAGAAGCACCGGAGAAAAGTTTCAAGGCACTGATTGACCCTCTCAGTCTGGCCATCAGTCTGAGGGTGATAAGAAGTGCTCATAATCAAATCAACCTTGAGCAATTTGAATAATTCCTTCCAAACTTTACTGGCAAAGCATCTATCCCTGTCTGACAGCATTACCTTAGGAAGCCCATGCAGTTTGTAAACATTTTGGAGGTAAATCATGGCCACTTGGAATGCAGAGTAAGGATGGGACAGTGGAATAAAATGTGCATATTTGGAGAATTTGTCAACTACAACCAGTATACTGTTATAAGAAGCTGACCTGGGAAGACCTTCAACAAAGTCCATTGTCACAGTTTGCCATGCGCCTTCAGGAATTGGCAGTGGAGCTAAAAGTCCAGGGTATGCTACTCTTTCAGATTTTGCCTGTTGGCATATAGTGCACTGGGCCACAAAATCTTGCACACTGGCTTTAAGTTTCTTCCAGGCAAACATTTTCTTCACCTTCAAGTATGTTGCCTCAATACCAGAGTGTCCACCAGCTGGACTAAAGTGTAAGGCATGTAATATTTTCAGTTGTAATGTAGGGCAATCTCCAATCCAGATTCTGGATTTATAATAGATCAAACCATTTTTTAGATGAAATAGTCCTGATGGGGATGTGATAGTGAGTTCTTGCAGCAACTTGATGGTTTTGGGATCAGTAGTATATGATTGCTGTACTTCTTCAAGCCATGTGGGGTGAGCTACAGAGAGAGCAGTAAGTTCATGTTCCTCAGCATGTGTGGCTCTGGATAAGGCATCTGCCACTCTGTTGTCAACTCCTTTCTTATAGACTATCTTGTAAGTGAGTCCCAAGAGTTTAGTTAGTGCCTTATGCTGCCAAGGAGTAGATAGCCTCTGATCATCCAAATGAATCAAACTCTTCTGATCAGTTCTAATAACAAATTCAGCATGCATGAGATAAGGTCTCCAATGATCTACTGCCAGTAAAATTGCCATACATTCTTTTTCATAGGTTGATAATCCTTGTGCTTTTGGCCCAAGAGCCCTGCTGACATAAGCCACAGGATGGCCATCCTGAAGTAAAACTGCCCCAATTGCCTTGTCAGATGCATCAGTTTCAAGTATAAACTGCTTTGTAAAATCAGGTAGCACCAGTACAGGGGCTGTGATTAGTGCATGTTGTAGAGCCCTAAATGATTCCTCTTCAGCATTGGTCCAAATATATTGGTGACCTTTCCTGAGGAGGTTGGTTAGGGGTTTGCTGAGGTAGCCAAAATTTCTCACAAATTTCCTATAATATCCAGCCATACCCAGGAAACTCCTCAACTCTTTGACTGACTGTGGGGCTGGCCATGTTGCTATAATCTTAACTTTTTCTGGATCTGTAGATACCCCATCAGCACTAATCACAAAGCCAAGATAGTGAAGCTGTTGCCTTGCAAAGAAACATTTGTTGAGCTTGACATAGAATTCATGTTTTTGTAGTTCTGCCAATACCAGTGCAAGGTGTTCCAAATGCTCAGATAGAGACTTGCTGTAGATCAGTATATCATCGATAAACACCACTACAAATTTTCTCAAAAATGAGGCTAACAAATGGTTCATAATGGCCTGAAATGTTGCTGGACCACCAGTTACCCCATAAGGCATAACCCTGTACTCGTAGTGCCCATTATGTGTTTGAAAGGCTGTTTTATACTCTTCTCCCTCAGCCATCTTGATCTGATGAAAACCAGAGCTCAAGTCCAATGAAGTGAACCATTTAGCACCACTGAGTTCATCAAGCAGTTCATCTATCACTGGAAGTGGATACTTGTTTTTGACTGTATGAGCATTGAGTCTTCTGTAGTCGACACAAAGGCGCCAATCCCCAGTCTTTTTCCTAACAAGGAGTACTGGAGAGGCAAATGGACTGACACTTGGCTGTATCATACCCTTTTGTAGTAGTTCTTTAACTTGTTTCTCAATTTCAGTTTTCTGAAATGGGTTATATCTGTAGGGCCTTAACCTAAATGGTTGTGCCCCAGGCATCAATGGAATCTTATGATCAAATGCTCTTTGGGGTGGAACACCTGGAATTGGTTGAAAGACTTCCTTGTATTGAGCAAGTATTGGCTGCACTGCTTCAGGTATATCAACTGTCTTGGGAGTATCTTCCACAGCATTGAACTGTAACATATACATGATGGAATTTTGCTCATGCATCAACTGTAGTTGGAATGCAGTGACAGGAGTTCCCATTTTTGCATTGGGTTGAATTCCCCTGAGCTTGATACTGTCACCTTGGTATTCAAATTGAATCCACTTTTCTTTCCAATGCACATTCATGGGGTTATACAGTGAGAGCCAGTCCATACCAAGTATGACATCATACCCATTCAGAGGAATGATTTTAAAATCATGCTTGAAACTATTGCCTTGAATACCCCACACACAATCAACTAATTCATGTGAGCAATTTAGGACTTCTCCATTGGCTACTTGTACAGAAGCAGGCTTGTCCAGAGGTTTATGATCAGCAAACTCCTGAGCTAAGTGGCTGCTGACAAAGCAATGTGAACTGCCAGAATCAAGTAACATAAGGACTTCTTTATCAGCTATATAACCTCTGAATCTAATGGTCATGAAACTCTCAATGCCTCTTACAGCTTGCAGTGATAATTCCATACACTCCTCATCAGATTCTGACTCAACTTCAAGAGCAAAACAGGGATGAGTATCATCAGTAATCACTTGCCATACCTCTTCCATGGCGTTCAAGGAGACTGTAGATGCACATTGGTGAGATGGGTTCCACTTGTCACCACATTTAAAGCATAAGCCCTTAGACTTCCTGTAATTCTTCAGAGACTGCAATCTTTCATTAACAGTCTTTGTCTTGTTGTCAACAGGCTGCTTTTCTTCAGTATGAGCAACTGGTGTTCTTGGAAGAAAACCAGAGGGCTTCACAGATTCCTGAGAGTACTTCTTTGTGTATCCAGAGAATTCAGTTCTTCTGGGATCCTTGCTCACTGAGTCCAGCATTGCCTCTTCCTGTATAAGAGCCAAAGAACCGGCAGTATCCAAATCGGGTGGCCTATGTATCATAATTACAGCACGAATTTCTTTCTTTAAACCATCAACAAAACGGTTGGTAATGACAGAAGCAGGAAAATTGGGTTCATGTATCAACAGTTGGTGGACTATTTCACTGAAACATTCTATGTACTCAGTGACTGTTGTGGTCTGTCTAATATGGAAGAAGTGTCTAAGGATATGATTATGTTCATCCCTATCAAACTTAAGGCAAGCTAGTGAGGTAAATTCCACCCATGTCATAGTATCTGTACTAGGACGTAATGTATGTAACCAAAGCTGGGCAGTGCCAGAGCAATGCATAGTGGCTATTTTCACCCAAAGAGATCTATCTACACCATAAACAGCATAGTAAGTTTCAGCATTCTTAATCCAAAGCTTGGGATTAGTGCCATCAAACCGTGGAAAAGGGTAATCGAGGCGAGCACAACGTGGTATAGCCGTCATATTGGCAGCAAAACTGGGGGGAAAATTGGGTGTGGCCGATGGGTGGAGGATAGACAAAATTGGAGGTCGTATGACTAGAACCAGCCTTAATAGCAGCAGTAACAGATTTGAGAGTTTGTTTCACACCTGACATTTGATGTTGGTCCGGGGCGACGGTATACACCGCCCCGAAACCAGCCACGCCGTGGTCTAACGACCCAGTCGCCGTCCCATCGGGGGAGAACTCCAGAGCGGCGGAGTACGGCGGCTTGGATGAGGAAGGCGGCTGTTCACCTTCAGCACCCACCGAGAACGCCTGCTTGGCGATGGTCACGGAATCTCCTTCAATGAGTTCCGCTTGAGGTAGCCGTTGCAGAGTCTCATTCACCTTGGTCTCAGCCGACGCACGACGGTCTCAGCTCTTCAACTCGGCTGTCGATCTTCGGCTTCCAACTCTGGTACTCATCCTTGAGCGATGCCATCTCCTTGAAGGACCCCTTGAGATCCTCAATCCCCGTCGCGTTGGAGGTAAGCATGGCGGGGATCGACCATCTTGCTCCTCCGGTGTTGCCTTCGCCATAGTCCGCCGGGTGGGGGTAGCGGCGGACAGATTCCGATGCGAGGGTTTGCGCCGCCACAAGCCTACTCGCGTGCTTAGGAATTACGGGGAAATCAACCCGGCGACAGCAGCTCGCGCCCGACGGGGATCTCGGTCCGACACGAAGCTTTTGCAGAGCTAGCCGATGGGATCCGGAGCCAAATTCTTCCCGAAATCGAACAGAGCTGATACCACTTTGTAACGTACTACTAGGATATCTTTGGATAACTTGAGGTAGAGTCTAGTTCATCGAGCACTCCGGCGATCGCCGAGCCTCGCCGCAGCCAACCGCTCGGTTCGAGGAGAACACAACTCAATCCCGAATCCTAACGACGGGGATCAACCCCTTTTACACGGCAACGATGCCTGGCCCGTTACATGGGCTTGCGGAAAGGAAAAGCAATGATAAAAGCGTAGGTTGGGCCGCCATGGTCTTTAGGCCCAATCAGAGCCAGTGAAGCGGGCGTTCGGCTTGCGGTTCCTCTTGGGTCGCTTTCCCTCTCCGGAGACGCCTGCTTCAAGTACGCCTTCACTCTCCTCAGCTTCTTCAGTTCCACCATCAGTATGTATGGTGACAGATATGCACAAATTTAAAGTAGACTTGTCGGTGTTTGCACCGGTGGTTACATTTCCGCAGGGAATTTCATTTGAAATATGGCGCCTGTGATTTGGAAGAGGTGCACAACCTTGCCCGCCTAGCTACCCTCGCTCGGCAAGGAGTACTGACCGTGCACAGTTAACCATGCATATCCTATTTCTTTACTGTCCATACTCTTATATAGAAACATAAGAGATCCATACCATGGCACTACTACACAGATGATTTTGCCAAGTGCGTATCTATTCATTAACCAAGCGTTTACAAAATTCAACCGCATTAGTTAGCGCCTGACAATTAACGGAGGCGGATGGAAATATGCCTGTCTCAAAAGTTGGATTTATGGTGGCGGTCATTTTTTTTTCTAGAAAATGATTTTGAGGACGGATCAACAATCCATTTCTTGAAAGGATAGGTAGCCTGCGTCTAGGAATTGACTATACGCGTCTATGATATATAGCTAGGGTTACAACAGATGTGTCACCAGACTATATCGTCTTATATAACTTAATCATAGGGCTTGTTGGTAACACGCGTCTATAGTCAAAGCTTATTTACAAGTAATAACCACTTATTACAGACGACGCGAGGTTGTAATGCGGATTTTTTACATAATATGCCCACAAAATGGTTGTGTAGGCACTAGTAACTAAACACTTTTTGCGTGACGGGCGAAATCTATTTTTGGGTGGCGGGCAAGTGTGCCCGTCACCCTCTAAAGGTCACGGAAAATATTTTTTTTTACCGTGGCGGGCAGAGAGTGCCCGCCACGGTTAATAAAAAAAAAAAAAAAGAAACGAAAAGCCCAAACGGGCTGGGCGAATGGATCCCGCCGCCGCCGAGCCACCATCTCGCCGCCGCCGTCGTAGGGAAGGCAGCGCCACACCGCCGCCGCCCGGGAGCCCCGCATGCCCGGATCCGCCGCCGGGAGCCCTCCATGGCCGTATCTACCGCCACCGCCGTCTCGAAGGAGGCCGCCGCGCCGTCGGGATCCGCCCGACAGATCCGCCGCCGAGTGCTTCCTCCCTCCCGGATCCGCACGCGCCGCCAGATCCGCCCGCCGGACCTTCCCGCGAGATCCGCGCCACGCCGCGAGATCCGCCGCCGGGGGCCTCCTCTCGCCCGGATCCGCGCCCGCCCGCCGGGATCAGCCGCCGGGGTCTCCTCCAGCCCGGATCCGCGCGCGCCGTCGGGATCCGTCGCCCGCGGCCTCCTCCCCCCGGATCCGCCGCGGGAAGCCCTCCACGCCCGGATCCGCCGCGCCGCCCGCCGAGATGCGCTGCTGCCATGCCGTGAGGGAGGGAGATGGAGCGAGGGGCGGTGGTAGCGGTGGCCGGAGCTTGGGTGGGTGGAGGAGAAGCCGAGGGGAGGCGGCGGCCGCCGCGGAGGAGACGAGACGGCCCCGAACCCTAACGTGAGGCGGCCGCGCGGAGGGGGTGATCGTGGAGTGGTGAGACGGCGAGGACATGCCCCCAAACCCTAACTTCTCAATTTATTTGGACACGGCTATCGGGCCTCGCCACGGGCCTGTTGGGCGCTGCATTGTGCATGGCGGGCAGCTAATATCGCCCGCCCACGGTAAATTTTTTTGCGTGGCGGGCAAATGTGACCGCCACGCAAAATAAAAACGCCCGCCACGCAAAAACCCCCGATTATGCGTGGCGGGCAAAAATGTGCCCGCCACGGAAAAAAACGGAGGTGTCTCGCAAAATCGTTTGGTTACTAGTGAGGGATAAAAGCAAATAAATTTATTCATCACTATTTGATACTGATATATTAGTAACCTGGGTTTAAACATCATATGCGAGCTAAACATTGTTGCTAAAGTGTATAGCAAAAAATGAAACGAATGAAAAGCTTAAGGAATACTCCCTCCGTCCCAAAATAAACGGCGTTTTTCGCTCCCGAGAAACATCCGCCGGCAATTATATATTAAAATAGGATTAATATTTATATTACATAATTAGTATCATTGGAAAAATCTTTTGATCTAGTTTTTAACAAATTTATTTGGAGATTTAAATCTCCTACGTATTTTCTACAAATCGAGTCAAACTTGTGACACGAAAACCCAAAATGTCGTTTATTTTGGAACGGAGGGAGTAGGAAACTTCACAGTTGGTATGATTTAGCGACAAATTAAGATGACTAGGACCGCGTGGCTGTTTGGCACTTGCAACCATGTGCACCCTCTACCCCAGGCGGGCACTGCCATTGCATGTGCACCATTTTCCCACCTGCTGCTTTACTCTCGAGCTATACCCTATAGTGTCGTCTAGTAAATATAGTCAACAATTAGGAGGGAAATCTTGTCCATACATGAACACACATAATATTTGAATAATGATGAACGGACGGTTGTTCTTTGACGATCTGCAGGGAGGAACATGGTTACAACCAGGGCGCCTTGGCCGATGGCAGAAAACATTGCGCCTTTATGTACAGTTCGTGCTGTGTATCTTCGGGCCAGTCTCAATACAAGGTCATAAAACCGTGTATACCTTAATGTATAGTTTCATTTCATAATCAACTACACCTATATAAAGGAAACCCCACAAGAGAGTTCTCTGTAGCCTCACCCAGTCCTCTACTGCGTGCGTTTCAATTTGTGAGATGCGCGAATAAGAAGAGTCGTGCCTGCCGCTTCCCGCACCCACCAAGCCAGGAGCATGCCTTTAAATCCGCCAGGTTCCTCACCATCCTGCGGCGTGCGGCAACATTGCCACCGCCCTCCCACATCACCACAGTAGCAGCCGCTGCGGGCGAAGCCAGCGAAGCCGTGGCGTTGAGCAGCCCGGCCACCGAAAGTGACAGCACGGAGGGGGAAGGGCGGGTGGGTGGGTGGTCTTCCTCGAGGACTCCTGCCCCATTCGTTCTCGTCGTGACCACCGGTATAGGACGGCCCCGCGCCCGCCTCTCCACCTCGCCACGCCCAGCGGGGGAGATGCCCCGCCGGCTGGGGTGATGCCCCCGGCGGTGACGCCCCGCTCTCCCTCACCGCTGGTCCTCCCGGCCGGAGGACCTCGCACCGCCCCGCCGCACCTTGCCGCGGTCGGGGGAGGCGATACGCCGACCCCTCTGCCGGCCGACGGACCTCGCCGCCGTGCGGGGGGATCGCCCCTCCAGGGCCTCGCTGTGGGCCATCGCAGGTTGGCGGAGATGGCCGCGCACTGAGGATGGAGGCACCCTAGAGACCGGCGTCGCCTCTCGGGCGGTAGGAAGGGGCGGGGGTACCGGTGGAGCAGTTGCCGACAACGGTGGGACAAGTTGGGGCACCGGTGCCGGTCCCGGCTGTCTTTGCCGTGTCCTCGCCCGGCTGCTGTGACCGGCGCAACAGAGTAGTTGTAGGCTGTAGCAAACAAGTTATTCTAGCTTCTGGATGGATGGAATAAAGTCAACTCTGCCCTTGTGCAATGATGTTGAAGGTAGCTGGGACAATGGATGCGTACATGTTCGACATGAGCACATGGTGCCTCGGCCTCGCCGCGGCCGTAATGCTCGACGCCGGGCACCACACCGAAGTCCTCTGCCATGGCGCCGTGGCAGCACGCGGAGAGGTCGCCAAGGAGTGCCACGCCGTTCGCCGACGCCGCGCCGGCTCCCGCATGGCCGCGAACAGAGCCATGGCCTCCTCGACGCAGCGACCGTGCGTGGCTGTTGATATTTCTAACATGATCTAAACTAGGAAGGCGAAAAGAATATATATATATATATATATATATATATATATATATATATATATATATATATATATATATATATATATATGGTTTCTATCTAATCATGTTAGCTTGGATGTGGAGTTAATCTCATAATCCAATAAAGCGGAGTTAAGCGGTGTTAGTTGTGGGGTGTAATCTCGGTATCATTATCCATAGTGGAGTTAGTCTCACCAGGATATGTACTCAAGATATACCACTCATTTCTAGGCATTACTTACGCGTACTAGTCTGTCACCCTAGCAATAACGCTCTAAAAAAATGCGGGTATCATATTTATATTTTACCACAGATACCTAGACATGATATCCGCAAGCGCCACAGATAGAAATACCATTGTAGCACTTCACCGAGTCCGCCCGGGTATCATATTTATATTTTACCACAGGGAAGGGGAGTCTATGGAAAGGAAGAGAGATAGGGGTTTCTAATGATTTAGAATGTGATTTACTTATGAGATCCGCTTGCAGTTGTGTAATGCAGAGTAGCCATATGCATCCAACATTACTCATAATAGGATAAGTCACATAATAAAGATAAATGTATAAATGATAACTACCCAAGTCTAAGATCATGGTATGCCACTAGTATCATATGAGCTATTAACATGGTATAGAAAGAATAGAAAGAATATTCCTAAGTTACTCTTAATCATATGTCAATGAATACTACAATCAGTGCAATTATATCTAGCTATCATGGAAAGGTTGCAATACATCTACACATGGTAAGCATTACCAAAGACAATCAAGGACGAAACTTGATCATCACCGTAATTATGGCTCAACTTGGCCTATCATTTGGAGGGTGGACTCAACAGGACTGTCACTCCCGCGATCTACCACACGTCCCAGAATGTAGGGTGCAATCGCAGATAAAGCGTTGTATAAACACCACGTTTACACATTGCTTATCACCCACTAAGTGATCATCTAAGTGGATGCTATACGATTCCATGCATAAGATATAAGACAAACTAACTAAACTAAATATATAATCATAGCATGCATGGATACATATCAATAAGAATATAATTATTATATAGAATAAAGTCATAGCAATTGTATTCCAACAATAATACTTACAGATTGGATACAAGAGAGAAGCCACGAGAAACTCTGCTCCCGCTACTTCTTGACTATCGGGAATCCAACATGAACTTGACTTCCTCTAGAGCTAACTAGGTAGCTAACTACTTCTAATATGATGAACTAGGTGTCGTGGGTCGTATACCACGGTCCACGATAATCAAGCGGCTAATGTGTGCAACGATGGCCTAACTCAAGGACAATGACACGAGGTTTATACTTGGTTCAGGGCAATCGGGCACCCTAGTCTAGTTGTGTGGCACTATCGAGCTCAAAGAGCTCGTATCGGGGCCAATACAAGTAGGCGAGAGAGGGAGATGAGCTCCCAGGTCTCTGTGGTGTGTGCGGAATCGAGTGATTCGAGTGTGTGTTTGAGTGTGCAAGAGAGCTTGCCTTCCTCCGGTGGCTAAGCCCTCCCTTTTATAGTCTCAAGGTAGAGTGAAAGAGTCCCAAATGACTAACCGTGTAACACTTAATTGTGCCTTTGAGTCATCTTCTGCACTTGGTTTTTAGGCATGGGCCTAGTGCCTCGACAACCATGAGATTGACCAATTCTATGTCATATGTTAACGCATATACCAACTTTGATACTGTAGAAAGAACTAAAAAAAATTTAAGATCAAGCGACCATTATACTTTAGAGCACATGAGTAGCACCCAACAGACATGGGTACGACTCCCCGTGGGAGCGAATTTAAACAGATATGCATTATTAATCTTTTTTAATAAATAGGCTAAGTTTTCCTTTGCTGTCTTCGGTCAAAAAAAAAAGTGACCATATAGTTATATTAGGGGGAAATTTGCAACAAAGAGCCCTACATGTGTGTTCGTGGTAGAACAATAAATTCTCATTCCTTGCCTCAAGAAATGCCATACACGAATTCAATTCACAAGTTCGGTTGAAATAATACATAAGTTCAGTAAGCCGTTATGGCATTTTTAAGTGCCAAAAAACAGGTTCAAGCGACGGCGTTGGCCGGAACCGCTTGGAACTTATGCACGACGTCGTCGATCTCGATGGAGCTGCAGCCAGGATCCTTGACGATCTTGCTCTCCCTCATCTGCTTCACCTGCACCGCCCAAGCATTGCCATCCCTTGGACGCGTACATGATCGACATGAGCACATGGTGCCCCGGTCTCGCCGCGGCCGTAATGCTCGACGCCGGGCACCACAGCGTAGTCCTCCGCCATGCTGCCGTAGCAGCACGCGGAGAGGCCGCCAAGGAGTGCCACGCCGTTCGGCCGCACGCTGGCTCGCCGCATGGCCACGAAGAGCGCCAGGGCCTCCTCGGCGCGGCCGTGCGTGGCCAGCCCCACAATCATCGACGTGTACACGTCGCGCCGCGCCATGCCGTCGAACACCGCCGCGGCGTGATCCACCGCGCCACACTTGCGTACATGTCGAGCAGGGCATTGCCTTGCCGACGACGACGCCGTCGGCGTCAGCGCGGCTGCCGGCGCATGTACGCGTGCACCCACCTCCCGGTATAGAGCGCGCCGAGCTGGGCACACGCACCGCGGACGGCCACGAACGTCGGTCCATCCGGGCGCACTCCCCGCTACGTGTACACTGCGTGCTGAGAAAATTGGGATTGGCAAATGGATTTCGCTCAAATGCTATACAAGTTGCGGGTTTCGCTCAAGTGCCTTTAAACGACATTTCATAGTTTCAAGTCAATCCTTTTTTTGAAAGAATTGTGTACAACTTGCCATTTTGCCTACGCTCTGTCTCGCTCTCTCGTTCATCCCGCTGTCTTCTCTCCTTCGGCAGCAGGCCGGGATGGCCGGAGCACCGTCAGACATTTAGGCTGCGCTGCCGCCCAACAGTGATGGATTGAGGAGCTCTTGAGGTGGACGCGAGCGCATTGAAATAAGCTCACCACTTCGTACCATGGTGGTGGGAAAAGCTTCATCTCCTAATGCTCGTTAAAATTACTTACAAATTAAACATACCAAGTAAACATGTATAAGCTAAAGATATTATGCTATATATACTAAGTGAACAAAAATGAATGGGGAGTTGTATTTTATCCCTTTTTCAATAATTTTTAATAGCTTTCTAGCTTCCTCGTGGTCATGGATAGAATAAGTCGTCAAGGGGGCTCACGGTGCAATGGCAAAGGCCATTGGTTGGGGCTCCCACCCGGGTCCAAATCGCGGGTGCGACACTTTATCCGAATTTATTTCGGGATTTTTCGGTATTTTGCATTAAGTGGTAGGCGACGCCCCCGTCGATAGCGAGGCGCCAATGGTGACTTCGAACTTCAAGATTTGCCGGCTCGGTCCTTCGTAGGTGCTCATAGGGGTAGGGTTTGCGTACGTGTGTTCATAGGGGTGAGTGTGTGTACGTATTGAGCGTCTACGTTGTACTGTGTAATCTCAAAAAAAAAAAAAGGATAGAATAAGTCAAATTTCTAGCCTCCTCTTTATGCGAGGTTGTTGAAGTTCGCGCTACAAAGCTCCATGAATTTGGAGCACAGTGCAAAGGGCATTGGCGACGACGACGCCGTCTCCTTCGTGATTTGTGAGATAACGAGACAACTATATTATTTCAGGAGTTTTTTTTTTCAAAAAATTGATATGATTTTATTTATTATTATATTCTCCTCATTGTCCGTGAACTAATTTAAACATCGCTTAGCGTGCAGAGTGAAAGTCCAAATGTCCACTATATCTCTTTTTTTTTTGAAAAGAATGTCATTTATTAACATCAACAAGCCGAGACGTCCAAAGGATACAGAAGGAATGCAAAAGCACAAAAGACCTGACAACAAGAAGAGACACAAACTAATCCCGTCGAAGTCCTTGCGCACCCTACCAATCCAAACCGCTTCAACTTGATTCTAGGATGCATCATCACAAACTCGCGAACTTTAAAAGCTCCAGCACTGCTGTTTTGTCAACCAGTCCAAATGTGCACTATATCTCTAATCCCCTACCCGTGGCGGATCCAAAAATGGCTACGTCCTAAGGTAACTACTAGGTTTGTCTCAGTCCTAGAGGACTAATGGGCTGGTTGCCCTTTTTATCATTTCTTAGACCATCTCCAACAATCGTAACCTAAAAAGAGCGACACATTCCAGTGTTGTGGCGGTGCACAGCAAATGGCTCAGCGACCCAAAAGCTACCCATTCCAATAGCGAGAAGGCAAATGAGAGGGACCCACGAGCGTCGCCCGTCTCCGCACCGAGGGTCGGCCACCTCACTCCCCCAGCTCTGGCCGCGCCCTCCCCGCCTCACCGTCGTAGCTACCTTGTGTTGTACTTCAACAGCGCGCAGTCCCCCGTGCTCGTCCCCCCGGCGGGGGGGGCTGGGGAGGAAGCTACCGCCCAAGTCCCGAGGGAGGTGCCGATGGGGGGCTGTGAGGGCCAGCGGCCTTCGATGCCTACCTATCGGGGTGGTGGTGGTCGAGGCCACGCGGGGACCGCGTGCTGGGTCGGCCATGTCGCGCTCGAGACGCCCGGCCGACCGCGTTCGTGATGAGGTGGTAGCGCCCAGCGGGAGGGAGGCGGGGGCTGCGCGTCGTCGTAGTTGCCGGACGAGCCCACCATGACCGAGACCCCCATGATCCCACGTATTCTCCATGCGTAGCATCTCGTCCCCTTTGCAAGCATCAAGGCAGCCAGGCGCCGTAGAGAATGGGCGAGGGGGAGAAGGATGCTTTTTTTTTGCGTTTTTGTGATGGGTCAGCCATTGGAGCTTGTTTTTGGTAAGCAAAGGTACTGTGTGGGACATATTTTTGGGTTTGGGTAGGTCTATTGGAGTCTTTTGATACTTATTTCACCGGTTCTTGGGCCTCGCTTCGGTCTGCAACCCCAAGCAGCCGGGCCTTGGATCTACCCCTTTCCCCTAAAGTAAAGATGTGTGTCACTAACGTAGGGCGTAGTCAGTAAAGACAGAAAGATACAAATGCTAAAAGTGCACTGTACCAACTCTAATGCTTAGGGACTAAGCATTGAAATTAGATAGTAGGGCTTGTTCAGTTGTAGACCAATTAATCCAACTTAAATCCACATATCTCGGGAGGTATTTGGGTAAAAAATTAACTAATTATCCAGACCTTTCAACCTACATTACAATGGACTGGTGTCTGTAGATTGTCATATGTGTTGGATTACGGCGCCGAGTTACACAGATAGCAGATGTCCATATGAGTGAACTCCAAACTAAACAACGTGTTTATAAACATCATATTGAAACAATATGATGATGATTGTACATTCTTATAAGCACCTCTATACCATACAATCGTGCACTTAATATTTTTCTTGTGTTTTGTTCACAACCAATTAAGTGCCATTAGTAATAGAAGAGTATACTAGTACTGAATTGATCAAGTTTATATGCAAATGACCATCTTGATCTCAACAATCATAGTCCGGTAGGGTTGACAACAAGTGTGTGACTAATTTCAGACTTGGAATGATTAACTATGATGGTATAATGCTACATTAAGAAACAATAATTGGCCCCATTTTTTTCAAGATAGTAATAATTATCCCGGGATCTCAACACTAAGTGTTCAAGACATGTGGGCGACCACATGAGAAGTAATCAAGAGTAAGCTTTTTAGTACAATAGCTTGTGTGTGCGCGTACACGCATTTGTGTTTATGCGCGTCTGCGTCTGTGTGTGCGTGTTGTGTGTGTGTGTGTGTGTGTGTGTGTGTGTGTGTGTGTGCGCGCATGTGTGTTGTGTGTATGCGCGTGTGTGGGTGGGCACACACTTGTGTGTGCTTGTTCTGGGTCTAGTCCTGACAACCATCATGCTGGTTTACTTAACGAGTCAAAAGAGACTATAATGCCATCTTTTCATAAAAGAAATCTAGCAAACAAGACAAGTTATCTTGGTAAACTGTTGGACATATGCTGCCATACTTATACTCACCTAAACCAACATTCTCCCATAGAGGTAGTTCTTCGGCAATGATGCCATCTTGTGGTCCATCCAAGTGCACCACGTAGAGCCTCTCACTGATACCCATACATATGATTTGGCCTTTGAATGTCATAATCTATTTAATGTGTAATTGATGACGAAATGACGTATAGATGCGCTTTAACCAAGCATCACTTCCAATTGTTTTTTTTAAAAAGCCACAAGTCCACATATTATAATAGAGTTTGAGGGAGGTCAAAGATCATATAGCCTGTAGGGTAGAATTTGGTAGAATCACTAGTGGAGTCTAGAGTAGTAGAGTTAGGTTTCTAGGGGTTACAAGTTCATCCATGATCCTCTCCCTTTTCCTTGCACTCCTTACATAGGTTCAACCACTACATGGTCCAAGCTCAATTTCACTACTTGCATTCAAAGATTAATATGAATATGGTCGGTTTGCAAACTCGATTGCTTCTTCTTCTAACACCTGATCAGGCATTTTGTTCTTTTCTAGATTCTTCTCTTTCCCCATTACACTGTTTTGAAGTCGACCCAGCTTCATCACTCATGAGAACACTAGGTAACACCCAACTAGGCAACAACCTTCCGCTATTGAATGGAAAAACTAGAACGTCACGACTTGGGGGCAAGTGTAGATAACCCCTTTTCCCTCCCCATCTATTTGGGTAGATACTATATACATGTCCTCTTCCATGTTCCCATCTACTTGGGCAAGAACTTTCTATCACCTCCAATGGATACTCAGAGCTAATGAAGACCGCATGGTCTAGGTCTGGTACCGGCAACCATCGTGCTGGATTAGTTGATGAATCAAGGTAGAAGCAGCTAAAGTCATCTTCTCGTAAAGGCAATATGTCAACCAAGACAAGCTTCTCTTTCCAGACTACAAGCCACAACTTGGTAGGCTCGTAAATGCGAAGCCCAACATTCTCCAATTCTACAGGTATGTCTTCAAGAATGATATCATGTTGGGGTATGTCCAAGTGCACCACATAGAGCCTGTTCGGAACACCCATGGCTATGATTTGCCCTTCGAATGTGACAATCTGGTCAATGGGTAGTATTGGTTGATATGACTTGTAGAGGTGCTTCTGCCAAGCATCACTTCCAATTCGCCAAACAAATAAACCACGACGGGTGCTAACAAAGAGGCATGCCTTGGGTGATGACATTGTAGTGGTGAGGCTGAAGTAAGTTTGATCATAAGAATAACCATACTGTCCAACCTTGGCAAATGACACTGGACAAAGTGGAGGTGAAACACTAGTGCTAGTGAACACATCAACAATAGTGATATGACTTGTGTCAATAGAGACAAAGATAGCATGGCCATAAGAACACCCTACAAACTCCATGTTCATAATGGTTGAAGGAATTTGGCGATGAAATCTGATAGTTGGGTTGGATGGGTCCATCAATTGCCATGTGTGATGAACTTGGCCATTGCTACTTAAATGAGCACAACTTTGGACAATGAGAGGTGGAAAAATCTTCGATACAATGGGTTTAGCTATCATGAAGGCTGCACGCCAGCTAGGACATGTGGCTATGAAGGCAAGAAGGTCACGGGTGCAACTCAAGAGCATAATAATTGATTGGAGTAACTCAACTGGGAGGTCAGCCCAACCTTGGGGTCTAGCCGTGGCGAACAACATGGACATGGTTGTGGCAAGGTCCATGCAAGTGCTTTCCATTGCGGGATTCCTGTTATCCAAAATTGTAACTTTATTTGATCAATAAAAAATATTAGTATGAAAACATTAAGAAGTGTACAAACTATCTCACACCGCCCTCAATTTATTTTAGAATGTTAAGGCTTCGATATACTAGTTTGAACATCAATATTTATGTTGACAACAACTATGAACGTGATACAATAAAGTGTTAATACCACATTCCAACTTCACACAATTACTACTAACTAGAAAGGATGGCATGCTTCGCCATGTCGTTTTTGTGTCGGTGTACTTTTAGTTCCCTAGAACAGAAATTCAACAAGCTAGAAAAGGAGAAGTTTAGTAGCATGTAGTAGACAGTGAAAACAGTAGTCCAAAGAGTCGTACACCATCCGCGGAAGGTGATGTACTTGACTCACACAATGGATTTATACACGACAATTGAGAAAGCCTTGCAGCAACACACACATGGCTAGCACCATGCACACAATGACTCAATGAGCATTCATACTAGCACAACATATTTCAACGTCACATACCAACATAGTATGGTCTAACGACAAATATGGGTGTGACACAAGGATACAAATAGCAAAGAGGTTCGGTAGGGACGCGGGGAAGCCCTCGATCTTTCCTGCCTCGATCCCTAAACTTGACCCCCCCTCCACCCCCCGATAAACTAAATGGGGACAAAATCTACTCCGTCCTTGTCGGATCCCCGAACATATATCTATTATCCACTATCTAGTTTACTAACAAGAGATAAATCTAAGAAGTATTGCTACTTTGAAATAAATGGATTTAGATTTTGAGTAAAAGAATCAATATATCACCGTAGCAATAGCACGTGGACAATGGATTATTCTTGGTGCAGTCTGCGGTCAAGAAGATGTCCTCACAGCTCGAACTCCCCAACCACCGAGGTGCATGCAGTCGAGCTCGGGCCTTCGACAAGTCGCGAGGTAGTTTCGAGCTGATCTAGCCCTGTGAGTTGCAATGTGCCCGAAGTTGAGTAATCGAGCTCCGAGCCTCCGGTGGATGACTAACACTGCTGCTAGAGTGTTGGCTGGTGCCGTGGCGGCCGCCGCCGCTCACAGATTGCGACTTGTGCGAGGGAAATATGAGGTAGGGCTAGGGTTGATGTGGACTGGGTGGTGGATTTATATACAACGACGTGAGTTGTTGATTGTTGTCCGTTGGGCTGGGCTATTTGGGCCATGTGCTTCAGACGTAATTTATTTTGGGTCCCTATGGTCCCCATGGGGAAAATTTTTCCCTTTCCACACCTTGCTATCCTTATAGATGACCATGTAGCCCGTGGCACGGGATTTTGGCCTGGCCCAAGCACGGCATGGTCCGGTGGCCACCAAGCCCGGACTAGCCCGGCTCGAGGCACCAGGCCATGCTTGGGCCGCCACCTCGCCCGTGGCACGCCACGAGCATGGCCCGGCCGAAGAGGCGGCCCGCCAAAGCTACCAGCGACACTCGTTAACTTCTCCACTTCTTGTGGCCCATCGACATGCTAACTCCACCTCTAGTGGCCCATCGGCCTGCTCGCTGCCACCTGCTGCCTTGCCAAGCTAATAAAGTAATAAGGAAAGGGTTTCTAGAATTGTGTACTTGGTTCATCTTCGTAGCTCGCCGCCGCCGCCCGTGCCTATTTTGCTTCTGCCCGTTGGCGAGTGCTCGAGAAGCAGCGTGAGGCAAGAAACGGGAAGCGGTGCGAGAAGCAGCACAAGGCTGTGGTGGCGCGACATGAGGAGCAGCGTGGCAGCAACGCTTGGAGGCCGCAGTGGCGAACGGAGTTCAGCATTTAGGTAGGAATGCAGGATCTCGCGCAAGGTGGCGACACGAGGCATGACGGTGGGCGGCGGCGTGAGGAGGAGCGCAAGAGGCGTCCCATGGTGGCGGCTGGGTCGACCTTGCGGCGGCGCCGCAAAGGCTGGGATCCGGTCGTCTTTGGCGTGCTATCGGGCTGCCGTGCTGGCCGTGCTTTGGGCGGCGGCTTGGCACGCGACCACGTCGGAGGCGCGACGACGACGTCTTCGCTGGGCCGTGCAAGACGCGCCCGTTGGCCATCTATAGCTATCCCCATGTGTGCAATGTATGCATATCTCTACCTCGTTTGGGTCGGATCCCCATGAGGATCCAACCTCCACGAAGAAAATTGTGATGCTTACATTGGACACATGACCACCTCCGTCTCTTCTAAGTGGCGATCGAAC
The DNA here is from genome assembly GCA_015847255.1 of Hyparrhenia diplandra. Lineage (NCBI taxonomy): Eukaryota > Viridiplantae > Streptophyta > Magnoliopsida > Poales > Poaceae > Hyparrhenia > Hyparrhenia diplandra. The sequence goes on from JADLZK010009807.1 coordinate 133,173, forward strand.
TAAGAGGAAAAGATAGGCCCCTCCACACAAAACAACAGGAAGATCAAGCGACAACGTGTCGGTTGGCAAAGGTTTAATATTACACAAATTGTTGGGGGTAACAATCAGGTTACCTCTAATGCAACAAATCAATTTTTATTGATCCGTACAAACAACAGTCCACCACACACCAAAAGAAAAAAAAAAAAAAATCAAAGAGGGGATACCACGAATACTCTATATTGATCCGTTCAACACACACAGGCAACGCATATGGCCGAGGAAACCAACCATCGATGACACTTATGAGAAAAACAACAAGGCTTATGGAGTAAGGGTAGCGACGAGTAAGCGACCAAGAAAGTAGGAGTAGGTCGAAGATCGGTGGCGGGAGCGGTTTGCGGCGGCAATGTAAGTGGTAGGATGGGATTGGGAAGTGGTTGAGTGGGGTAAAAAAATAGGGTTTCTTGTTTTGTTAAAAAGGACATAGACGTGGAGCATTGGATAACGATCCGATGGCTCAAAATCCATGAAATTTTAGGATGTTAATATAGGTATTAACTCACCATCACAAATCAAGTGTACCATCATTTATAATGTAAGGAAAAATAAAAATGTGGCTAGTTTAATTGGTATTATAGAGATTGAAAATGGCTAACACACTTAATCGTGCCGTTTACATTAACACACTTAATCGTGCCGTTTACATTTTAGCCTTCTTCTGCACTCGATCTTTTAGGCATGGGCCTAGTGCCTCTGTAACCACAAGATTAAGCCTTATAACATTTTTAGCTGCAACAGGCCTGCCCGGTGTCTTTGTTCGTTGTCTACAATTTCATCTCATCAAGCGATGGCGTTGGCCGGAACCGCTCGGAACTCATGCACGACGCCGTCGATCTCGATGGAGCTGCAGCCGGGATCCTTGACGATCTTGCTCTTCCTCATCTGCTTCCTCACCTGCACCGCCCTGCCATGCCGTCCCTTGGACGCGTACATGTTCGACATGAGCACGTGATCCTCGGCCTCGCCGCAGCCGTGGTCAGCCGCCGCCGCCACGCGCCACCGCATCACCCGCTCGGCTCTCGACGTCGTCGCCGCGCGCGCGGCAGGCCGCGAGGAGGGAGCCCCGGACGAGCGCGTCCGGCGGCACGGGCATCGCGGCGACGAGCGCTTCCGCCTCGTCCAGCCTCCCCGCGCGGCCAAGCATGTCGACGGCGCACCCGTAGTGCTCGACGCCGGGCGCCACGCCGTACGCATCCTCCATGGCGCCGAGGTGACGGAGGCCCTCATCGACGAGCCCGGCGTGGCAGCACGCGGAGAGGACGCCGAGGAGCGCCACGCCGTTTGGCCGCACGCCGGCTCGCAGCATGGCCGCGAACAGCGCTAACGCCTCCTCGGCGCGGCCGTGCGTGGCCAGCCCCATTATCATCGACGCGTAGGTGTAAACGTCTCGCCGCGCCATGCCATCGAACACCGACGCGGCCTGGTCCACCGCGCCGCACTTGGCGTACATGTCGAGCAGCGCGTTGCCGACAACGACGCCGTCGGTGTTGACGTCGCGCCCCGGCTGTCGGCTCAAGTACGCGTGCACCCACCGGCCAGTGTCGAGCGCGCCGAGGTGTGCGCACGCGCCGAGGACGGCCACGAACGTCGCGCCGTCCGGGCGCACGCCCGAGCGCTGCATTTCCCGGAACAGGGTCAGCGCCTCTCCGTGCTCACCGGCGCGTGCGAGCGCCGCGAGCATGGTGTTCCAGGTCACGACGGTCTTGGCCACCGGCATCCTCCGGAACCACCGGCGCGCCGCGGCCACGTCGCCGCACTTGGAGTACATGTCAACGAGCGCGTTCCACGCCACGACGTCGAGTGCGACACCCGCCGCCGCGACGCGTCGGTGCGCCTCGCGGGCGAGCGCGAGGTCCCCCTCGCCTCCGCACGGGCTGCGAACCCGGCGGCGGCGGCCACTGCGTCGACGAAGACGTCCCGACCGTCCAGGTCCAGCATCTGAAAGAAGAGGGACACGGCATCGTGGGTGTATCCCAGCCTGGCGTGGCCAGTCACCATAGCCGTCCAGGAAACAACGTCGCCCGGTAACATGTGGAACAGGGCCGTCGCGGCGGTGCGCTCGCCGCACGCGAGGTAGAGCGCGATGAGGCCATTGCGGACGGTGCATTCGCGGTCCAGCCCCATCTTGGTTGCGTGGGCGTACACCGCCGCCGCCGTCGCGGTGGAAGTCACGGATGCCAGCTTCTTGATGAGCGCCCGGAGGCCGGGGGCGTCGGCAGGGGCGCCTCGCCGGAGCGACGGCGCGACTGCATCGGTCTTGTGGTTTCCATGGCCGTGATGGTGAACCGGAGCTGGAGCTGTGGTCTTGCTGGTGTGTCGCAGGTGGACCTTAGGCTGCTGCAAAACTGGATAAGGCGCCATGGCCGTGCAGTGTGTGCGCACCGTCGTCGACTCGTGGTCTCTGTTTGGGATGTTTGGATAAGCTGACGGGTGGGCCGGACGAGGGGTGCAGACAAGCAGGACCGTTTAGTGGCCGCTGTGTCAGTGTGATGGCTCTTTGCAGGCGCCAATTTCTTGCAGGCATTTGAAATGTTGGATCCAACATGCATTTCAGTTTAAGGGTGTTAACTAACTATATAATTATTATTATATATAGACTAACTATGCAGAAACAAATTAAATTCACTAGAAAATATTGTCAAGTTTTATGGAGATGAAAGTTTTACCACAGTATAAAATGTCGAAGAAACAGGCTGGGTCCTCTGCAGGCTCATCTACTACTCCAACATGGGGACAGTCTTTCTCCCATGTTAAGATAAAGTCCTGGTTATGGGATGGCAAACTTAAGAATAGAGGCAAATCAGAAATAATTTTTGATTAGTGCTAATTAGAATAAGTACACTCTTTTCTGGCAAAATTGGTAAAAAATATTGATTAGTGACAATTAGAATTAGTACACTCTTTTATGACCATACTGTATTCTAATTAGCACTAATCAATTTTTTCTTTCCAATTTGCCCTTACTCATAAATTTGGCATCCCACATCAAGGATTTTCTCGAGCACTAAGAAATCGAGCTGGTGGGCATGTCATTGGGGGCGATAAATCTAGTTGTCAATATATGGGTGTGTAATAAATAAGATTAATATTAACTTCCGTTCTGGCTAAGAAATAGAAGGGTATCAAAGATGGTGTAGCAATTGTGATACTGGTGCTCATGTAGTACTAAGGAGATTTCTTCTTATGTGAATTTCTGAGATCGTTGTCATGACACTTTGTGAATTGTCAATTTGTATGTATGTGCATGAACTCGAGCGCTTAGTATGCTTTGCGTACAAAACTATCGGGTTCCCAGCATTATCGAGCTGTATAACAAAGATGTGCCATATATACTAGGCCGCAATTATGTTGGGCCGACCTACTCTCAACAAACAGCCTGAGAACACGCTCGGCGAACGGCCTGAGAACGGATGCCCAACGGACAGCCAACACTCCTGTGTGTGGAATTGAGGAACTTCTTCTTTCTGATGTCTTCCTTCTTATTCTTTCTGCCACCGAAGAATAAAGAAGACTGATCTGAAAACTATTCTCCCTAGTCCTCCATCGTAGCCGGATCTAACCACGACAAAACGAAGAAGAGACCGGAGAAAATTATTCCATGGCAACGACATCATCTCTACCTCAATGTCATTGCCTGGAAACACAAATATCCATGTCGTCATGCTGAGGAAGTTGTTGATGTTGATGTCTCCCTTATCTTCATCGGAGCTGTCATGGAGAACACAGGTCCAACCTGTCTCTTCGCCGTCGTCGGGGAGGAGCAGGAGGAGATAGATCCCCAACACCAAGAAACTTAGCATGGAGAAATCCTAAATCTAGACTCAATCTAAGAGAAAACTTATTAAAAACGATGGATCCCCACTCCCTCCGACCTCCGGCTAGTCGGAGGAGGGAGGGAGGGGGGCAACGGGGTGGAAACGAGAGGAGAGGCGGTGGCGGCGGCTCCCTCGGGCCATTAAACTGAAATAATGCCTAGCACCCATACCTTGGCCCATTCTAAGAATTTACAAGTCCATATTGCTTCTTCCAAAGCCTACTAGGCACATGGCATTCGACAAGGTAGGCCCGTGACAAAAAGAAAAATATGTCCTGTGCACTCCCTTGCTTTGAGATTGACTTCGTCCAATCTCAAACAACCGGATGATGGTCTCTGCCAACATGGTAAAAGGATACAGAGCAGGGACATGACATTGTAGAATCAAAGTAGGTGACATATGAAAGATTACAAAATATAGGTGCAATCAAGTGAAAATAACATACAACTCCCCTAACATTATCAATTTCAAGACATTATTGTACTGCTACTAAAAGTTTAAGACCAGAGCCTACACATATATGTATAGATTATGCAAATGGTGATAGGACGGGCAGGCATGTGGGATCACAAGCAGGGCACGCGGCCCGACAATCATCCAACTTGTAGTAACACAATGGATTTGGTTTTTTTTGTTAAGCAACAATAGCAATCACGTTTATAACACTCACTCAACACACAAAATTTTATTGAGAATTTATTCTGAACTGGTATTGTGTTGGTGAGGATATACTCCAGGCCCCTTTCATATCCAACATTGAGCTCATGATGAGGACGAGCTGTTTGATTGCATGTTCGTGAAGTATATATGAGAATATGGATAAAACAACAAGGACAAGTATTTGTTGATAATGAAACACTTACATTGCACAGTGATTGCAAAGAGGATCAACATAAACATCAAGGTTCCACACATATTCCTCGAATTCATGTTGGATTGTGAATTATCTTATCTAACCAACCTCATACAATCATTGCTTTAGGTGTTGAGTGGCACATATATATACACAAACACATAGTGATTGAGTATGGAAAATTGGAAACTCATCATGTTTCCTATACAGTTTATAATTTTTAGTACATTTCTATTTTTTTCGGTCCGAGCAGGAGTTAATATTAATTTTATTTATTACACTCCTGTATTGACAACCTGGATTTATTGCCCCTAGTGAAATGCCTAGGTTCCCTAGTCTTTGAGAAAGTTCGGGTTGTGTGAATACATACTTAGCACTAATTGACTTTTTCTTTCCAGTTTTTTTCGTCTATTCATAAGTTTGGAATTCCACAACATTGATCTATATTTACTTTCCTTCTTGTATGTAGCCCCCTGTTGCATGTCAATATATCCAAGAGCGAAGAATTTGATAAATATGTCTCACCTTTAATTTAATTATATATATTATCATCCTAGCTTACGTCCATGTTCCTTGAACTCATGTACCGTGGTATAATATTTTTCTCTCACAACAAAACAATGTAAGGTCGCTTATTAGCCTAGAAACGATCGATTAAAAGCTCCATTGGATGTTACATCTAATTGTCTATTATTCATCCGATGGCATGTGAACTGTCTAGACCCTTGCACAGAGAAACATCGGTGTGTTTTAGACAAGTTTCATACTAAATTACGGTAGTGCACCGCCACGCCGCCCGGTCGGCCAACACATTTCGCCGTGAAAATAACATACCGAATTGTGGTAGAGCACCACGACGACTATATACACCCTTGCACGAGAGAAAGTGTCTTCATAGATCAATTGGCATTTCAGTTCATGCTTTGGAAAGCCATAAATCATATTTTTTCTTTGGTTGATACAAGTCTCCCCTTCCCCTTCCCCCGAGCCCCCACCCCCAATGGGCGACTCGGTAGCGACCAAGCTACCGCCGTCGCCGGGCCTCCGCCTCAATGGCCTCCCTCTAACCGTTGAATCATATCGGTGTTACCCATTCGTATCCGATCCGTTTTCATCCATACTAAATGAGCCGCATCAAGCTATCGATGGCCCTCGTTTTCATCCATAGTGAAAAAATGAGCCACACCATGCTAACGATGGCCGTCTACCAACAATGGTAAATTAAAGGATCCAGAGCGAGGGACATGACATTGTAGAATCGAAGTAGTGACATATGAAAGATTACAAAATAGGTGCAATCAAGTGAAAATAACATACGACTCCGTTACCATTATCAATTTTTAATACATTATTTAGATGTAACGCTACTAAAAGTTTAAGACCAAAGCCTACACATAGATGTATAGATTATGCAAATGGCGATAGGATAGGCGGGCATGTGGGATCACAAGCGGGGCACACAGCCGACAATCATCCAACTTGATGTAACACATTGGACGTGGTTTTTGTGTCATACAACAGTAGCAATCATGTTTATTTGGACACTCATGCAACATACAAAATTTTATTATCAATTTATTTTGATTTGGTGTTGTGTTGGTGAGGATATAGGTCAAGCTCCTTCCATATCCAACATTAAGCTTCCGATGAGGACGGCTGTTTGATTGCATGTTCATGAACTATATATGAGAATATGGATAAAACAACAAGGACAAGTACTTGTTGATAAATAATGAAACACTTACATTGCACAGGGAATGCAAAGAGGAACAACATAAACATCAAGGCTTGACACATGTTCCTCAAATTCATGTTGGGTATCTTATCCAACCAACCTCACACAATCGTTGCTTTTGGTGTTGAGTGGCACATATATGTACACAAACACAACATAGTGACATGAGTATTGAAACTCATCACGTTTCCTATACCGTTTATTATTTTTAGTGCATTTCTATTTTTCAGCCCGAACGGGAGTTGATATTAATTTTTTATTTATTTTATTTATTATGCCCTGTATTGACAACTAGATTTATTGCCCCCAAGAAAATGCCTAGGAGTTGATATTAATTTTATTTATTATGCTCCTACATTGACAACTAGATTTATTGCCCCCAAGAAAATGCCTAGCTTCCCTAGTGCTCGAGAAATTTCTGGGCTATGTGAGATGCCAGATTTATGAATACAAGCATATTTAGCACTAATCAACTTTTTCTTTCCAATTTTGCTTCTATTCATAAGTTGGGCATCCCACAATCGAGATTTTCTCGAGTACTAGGGAACCTAGCTGGTGAGCATTTCGCTGGGTGATAAATATAGTTGTAAATATAGGTGTGTAATAAATGAAATTAATATTTATTCCCATTTCGGCTAAAAGATAGGAGGGTACATGTCACAGTACAGAATTGGGCCGGCCCAGAGAAGGCTCGGGCGGCCCAGTCGGCGTGGCGTTTTGCAGAGCCCGATGGAGGGCACCACAGCGCATTGCTTGCCATGTCAACACATGTACATGCATGCCGTAGACGTCGTCGCGTCCTGTCGTCATCGATCCTGACATGTCATGTTGATCAAGATTCACACAAAGGAATGTCAGCATGAGTTTCCAATTCGACTGACATTATGACAAAAATAGGACAATGATGATATACACAATAAGAAGTAGCATCCCTTTAAGAGCTGACACCGTTCGGCGACTCGATCGATACTTGAGTGGACATACTACTTGAGTAGAATGTGTAAAAAGTGCACAGTACATACTCCCTCCATATTGAAAAGGAAGTGGACATACATATACTTTGACTTCTCTTTTCTATCAAAATATTTATTAAAAATTATATATGTATACTTTTATGAAAGTATTTTTCAAGACAAATCTATTGATATGATTTTATTTCAAAACTCAATGACTTAAAAGTTATTAATCATTTATGTTCTTTTTTTTCCAAAACGACTTCCTTTTCGTGTACATTTTTTTTCCCTCTATTTGTCGAATGCGAATGCTGTCGTTATCGTCAAATCGAAGGAATCACAGCACATAGAGAATCCATTCATCCATACCTAACGTTGCTGTTATTTAACTCTGGTAAGCGAAGGAAAAAAAAATATATTTAAATTAAAACTATTCAGAGAGCCTAGCATCAAAAGTCGTTGTAGTATAGTGGTGAGTATTTCCGCCTGTCACGCGGACGACCCGGGTTCGATCCCCGGCAACGGCGTTTTTTTTTTTTTTTTTGCTGTTCCCGTCTGAAACTTACAGAGCATTGGAGCCCAGGCCCAAGCTTTAGTGAGCAGCCATACCTTGGCCCATTCAAAATTTACAACTTCTTCCAAAGCCTGCTAGGCACATGACATTCCACCAAAAAAAAGGTAGGCCCATGACAAAAAGAAATATGTCGCGTGCACTCCCTTTGGTTGGTACGAATTCACAGTCCAACTAGTAATAATTTTCAGATCTGCTAAAAAAAAGTAATAATTTTCGGATGGTAATAATTTTCAGATGGCTAATGGTAATACTATAGTATTTGCGAGCGCTGACCATATGCATGCTTTCATGGTCAGATGCCCTTGCATTCACCCGCAAGCAGACTTCAGATGATACATGGCACTGGCCACCTTTCCGGGTACAACCGAGAGTCTCTACCTTCTAGAAATTAGTCCATTAATCTTGTTGTTGGATAAATTAGAGAATAATTGAGACTAAAAAAATGAGTCCCTAACCAAACAGGCCCTAGGTATATGTGTTGCATTGGACTTTTATGTAAATTTGCAGCACTTATCATTGTGCAAGTATATAATTTGTTGGATTGTGCGTATTTGCACCTAACATTATTGTCTTCGGCTTGTTTTGTACAGGCTTTAATTTGTGCTCTATCTTCACAAAGTTCTTTCTCAGCTTCTCCTACCAAATAGGTATAGATGAAACATTTTCTTCATAAAAAGTGTTTTTCTCCTATCAGAACACAAGAACCAAGTTGAAGCTAAAAAATACAGTACTAGCTTAAAATTTGAATGGAGGGAGTACTAGCTAAAAAATTTTGGGCTAGTATAATAATTTTCTCCGCGTATGTCAATCAAACTATCTTAAATTTGACTTACTTTATAGCAAAAGGTAACAACACTATAACATAATAACCATATTATGAAAATACATTCCATGGTATATCTAAGTATAGTAATTTGATGATAAATTTTGACAGCTTATTTTTCTAAAAATTTGATAGTACTACTCCCTTCGAATGCAATTCTTGTTATCTAAAAAATCAAATACCTTCAAAGTTTAAATAATTATAAAAATACTAATATTTATTATGGACCGTGCTAAACAGTCACGAGGTCCCCGCTGGGTGTCCCCAGCACCTCATGCGGCAGGCCAGCCCGCCGTTTAGACGGTTACTCTGCCTCCAGCTGGGTTCTTGGCTACAACTTCTTCTACCTCCGACGATGTAAAATACTTAATGTACTTCCTCTTACAGAGATCAGAGCATACTATAAAATAGGAGTTTGTCCACTCTAGAAGGATCTCAGAGCACTCTTTCCTGCCAAAACAGTAGAACATTTACATTAGGAAAGGAAAGACCATTGTAAATAGAACATTCTAGGGGAACTGAGCATAGCTCAGTTGGTGAGCACTCCCGGTTGGGAGGCCACCGGTCATGGGTTCGAGTCTTCTCGGACGCATGATTTCCACAAAAAAATTCCCTCGTTGGTCCCCGTGTGCCAAAGCATGGTGTGAAGCTCGACCCTTCTCACGGGCATGTGGGCTCCCATGTCCATGGCGGGTGGGGTTCGAGGATTTTTCGGGATCCGGTGAGAAGATCTTCTTCTTAATGAAATACGGGTGGGGACATCGCCCCCTCAGGTCCCTGGTAAATAGAACATTCTATACCTAGTTTATAACAAAGTACAGACTTTTAAAAAACCAAGCCGACCATGGTTAAACAATACAGCAGCAATGGAACTTTGAACTTGATATATGAACAAACAAGTAGACAGCAGTGAAGAAAGATAGAGCAAGACTTGCTTTAAAATGAAAGTGACCGTTCTCTTTTTAGTTGGCTGTGCGATCAACTCGAATGTTCCCACGCGCGCGAACCCTCGCTTTGGATGGATGGATGGATGCGTGTCTATTTTTCTTTGCTACGTCAAGGGGTATTTGTATTTCTATAAGTTTGCCTTGGTATCGTGTCGTGTTGAATGATTCGGGTCCATTCCAGTTAATTAGGACCCGGCCGGTGCAATTAATTATTTCATCACTACAACCTCAAGTACTGTAGTACGTAGTTTGTGCACCCGGCCGATGCAAGGCGGGATGGACGGCCAGCATGGTCCTGGCGCAGCAGCAGCAGAAGCAGCTCTGGGTGCAGGCAGTCTCGAATAGAATAGCAGTACGTAGGAACGGGAAGTTCCACAGAGCATGCGATCGAGAGGGGGGCTTGAGCCCCACTAGCCCCTATTTGCTGGCTTCGTGGCATCTCGAATCGAAGCTACAATGAATCCAAGGCAAACGATCGAACTAGAAAGAATTAATCGGTACATTAATGTGGACGCAAAAGCTTTAACCACTGCCTCCGTAATCACCAGGGTGCGTACAAATGTTGCCGGGAGAGGGACAAGGACTGCAGGGTACTCCTTTGCGATTAGCAAACATTCCATTTGCAGTAATGGTGGGTGGCATCCTGGCCGTTCGTTGTTCAGACCTGGAACAGTTTTGGGCCCGGTGCACATCTCACAGTATTCGATCAGTACAGGCTGCAGCGCATGCCATACGTCGGTGACCTGCTGCTCCGTCCGCATCTCACACATGATTACTACTCCATTTCATCAGACAAGACGAACTCGATCGTCCTACAATTTGTGATTTTCATTTCATCAAAGTATGTGACTACGTTTTCTGTCGGTGTCATTTCTCCCACCTAAAATTTGAGATGTGTACTGTAATTCTCTGCTGCCATCACGCACTAAACCTGTACGTTTCTTATCTCTCTCATCAGATGACAGATAAGTAGAGCCGCGCAGATCTCCCAACCCTCTCTCGATCTCTCTCTCATCAGAGCTCAAGTAGTTGAGAGCAGTTATTGTATGCACGCGTGTTCTTCTAAACCCAAAATAGAAACAGTCGTCTTCAAGATAAGCACCATATTTATTACACCATAATTTAAACTCTATATACACTACTGATAGCAGAATTGTAGTGCGTTCTAACTTTATAAAGCTTGCATAGCAGTGTGGTAGCAAAACATTTCAGATGAACAGTGACCTTCTGTACAGTGGTTTGACAGTAGGGGCGATTGCCCCCCTGCTGTGTAATATGGAAATTACATTTTCAAAATTCAAAAAAGATAGCAAAACATTTTATTTAATCGGGGGAGGGCCCACCGGTCTGCACCTACCGTGTAATATTGCATATACTTCTGAACCCCGTGCGTAGAAGCTAGGTTGGAAGGGTTACATTACGCCATCCTGCGGAGCACGGTTTCCAACCGTAAATAACAACACCACCAGTCTATCCAAATTCAAATTTCAGATGAATCCCTACCATCATATCGTGGCAGCCCAAACATTGTATGAGACGGAACGGAATAGAGCTAATAATTCTGTGGCAGGATGGGGATGGGAGATGGGAACGGAGGAGGTTGTGTGGATGGGAGACGTTTTCCTTTCCAAAAATATGTTTAAATTGTATGCGTCTGGACAAACAACACATGCTTTATTTCACTCGTTCCAACCAAATGATGATGCAAGTAAATGAGTCCTCTCAAATCAAGCAAGGACATATCGATTCGTTGAATCCGCCCAACCCCTGGACCATCTCGAATCGAAGCTACAATGAATCCAAGGCAAACGAACTAGAAAGAATTAATCGATCGCTACAGGGAGGGGGGCTAGAGCCCCCCTAGATCTGCCACTGACAGCAAGCTGAAAGGTCCTAATGGCTAAAGGGGATGAATAACCTATAAAAATTTCTACAACAACACTTAAGACAAGAGGTTAGACAATAAGATGACAAAGCAAGAATAAGCAATGCTACAAGCTAACTACACAAGCCACTTAGCAACTCTAGAAATTCTAGTAGATCTAATCACACACAAGAGCTAGGTTGCTAAGTTATAGGTAAACTAACTAATTTTACCACTAGAAGCTACACAAGCCAACTAAGCTAACAAGCTACACAAGGCAAAACTAGCAAAGTAATGCGTATATTGTCAGCAGCTCTGCCACATCCGCCGAGGTATTTAGTCGTATGTCAATGTTTTGCTAATTTTCAAAAAAAAAATGTTTTGCTGATTGGAAACCATACTGTGCAGAGATAATGATATTTTCAAACTTGTCCTCCACACCTGGAGGCTAGTTAGGGTTTAGGGTTCAAAAGTTTGCCAACAATTGGAACTTCAAATCACATGGATCCCATACGTGAATGAGATGCATACTGAGATATCTGTACTGGTTGTTGCCATTTCAGTTAATTTGTTTACATGATATCTAACTGTGTGCTATCAAATTCATTATGGCACATTGATGCTATATTGTCAAAACACAAGGTCTTTTTTGCGCTTCTGATCAAAGATAGGTTAAGTACTAGAAATCTATTGAGAAGGAGAAACATGCAATTGGAATATTTAATTTTCTAGTACTTAACCTATCCATGATCAAACACAAGTTCCATGAAGAACTCTGCTGTCTGTCAATACAGGGAAGTGTGGAATATTTAAGTTTAACTTGTCCCTTTGCTAGACGATGTTGGGGAATCATTGGGCTGGACTATTCTGACGATGCAAGTTTGTCAATATTTTCAAAGATCAGTTAAACTCAGAGTTCTTCATGGTGGTTGTTATTCTCCTGTGTTGGATGTTTTGGTCAGCAAGAAGTAAAATCATCTTTGAAAGATCACAATGGTGCATTCAGGATTAATTGCAGAGTGTTCTTTTCACAAGGAGATCTTACTAATCTGTCACATAGTAAAAGCAAGCCTTAGTTTTCAGTTTGATCAATGGATCACATCCATTTTTTAGTGTCTGGATTGCTTTCCCTTTTTATTTCCTTTGTGTTTTTCTTTTACTGAGCTCTTAGGCAGATCATTCCCCTCCATTTCTTCTTTGGATTGCCTTGAACCCTCCTCTGTTCTCTGTTCGTCAGTTGTTTTAATCTAATAAGATCCTCTCGAGGGGCACCTCCAGTTTTCTAAAAAAAAACATTGATGCTATACAAAGTATATATTTTTACTTAATGAAATTCCCCACAAAAAATACTGGTACTAGCCTTGATATGTGTGTTTATTCTAATTCCGATAAGCTTTCCTTTTTTTTTTCTCTAGATCTATGTACAAATTGGATGGAGCCTGTAAATTGACAGGTAGATGGGAGATAGCAGTTGTTCTGCAGCTTGGTACTAGCCTTGCTTTCTTTTTCCTGAGTAATTGTAGAGGTTAGACGACATCATCATAAACTCTAATTCACCATTTTTCCTAGCATACTGATATTAGTCTTGTTCAGCTACTCACTACTTTGCTATCAGTAAAGCACAACAGAAAATGGTCATGTTTAAAAGCATTAACCTAATAGACCAGCTAAATACCACCTGGAAATTACATTTTTATCATAATATTATGATGCTATACACTGGAGTTACCTGTAGAGACTGCATGGTTTCAGATGCCTTCGTCCTTTCTGCAGAAACTTCAGCTAGCTGCGCCTGCAAGCTTTCTATTTGCTGAGGACAAAAAAAGAAGCGAAGTTAGATCAACTTAATGCTTTTTGTGAAGCCACGCTCTCCAAATTTCGTTCCTGGATTTTTTTCTCTTACCTTCTGATGCTTAGCAGTGAGCTCTGAAATTATTGTCATCCTCTTATCTTCAGCAGATTGAAGGGATCCTTGTACTTTTCTCTAGCAACTTTACAGACATCACATCAGTCACTTGTGTACGAGTTTAGCTCAGAACAGGCAATTGCTAGTTCTGACCAAATACATCAACAATTCAACATCCTATCATACAAACAACACATATGTTGGGGTTCTGTTCATAGTTTCTGATCTGGCAGACTATTTCTTGTGGTGCACTTGTTCTAAGTCTGTGTGTGTCATTAGTGGTGGCAGCCAGTTGAACTAGCCTAATATATTATCATCTTTTCTATAATGCAATGGCATGCAGCTTGCATGCATGTTCAAGGGTACAAAAGCAAGCAACTATACATTGGACTGTTAAAAACTTGAAATGAGCAGGAATGTCTACAGTTTTACTTGCTTATTTAAGCTCGGAGATATAGATACCTAAACTAAAATCTTAGAAATAAGTAACTGCATTCATCCAATCAATGTTATTCTAATGCTAGATGGCTGGAACTATGTCCCATTCCTCCCTCCATATAAGCACCAGATAGAAGATCTTAGCACTCGCTTAAAGCCGTAACAGAACTTTATGAATTCTACAATGTGCCCTGCAACACACCTTAATATCTAATTTTTGGCTAATCAGCTAATCAGAGATGACCTTGTACACCTGCTAATTTGGTTAACTGAGACATGTTGTTTTCAAGCTAATCGGAGATTCACAGATATAGATATGTAAGCTATCACAATTTCTAATGCACCTGCTAATTTGGTTAATTCAGACAGGCCACACATGTAAATTAAAGGTCTAATCAAATGCTCTATAAGTTCGCCAAATGTTAATATGTGCCCCTTAGCATAGCCGTCCGATCTGCTAGCAGATTCGGGCTCGTAGTTGTGGTTAAAATATGGAATGGTAGGTTGATTCGATTTAGCTTTTGTTGTTACGGTGCCCCGTTATCCCCGTTAAGACGCGGACTATTTGTGCACGGGCGTATATGCGGCCCCGCATCGAGCCGTTGATCAAGCCCATGAACAGTCCCGGTAAGTCTGCCGTCCGCGAGTGCTTAAACTCCGTCTCCCCGTAATACACGAGCAACGACAACCGTCCTTCACGAGCGCCGTCCACCGAGCTCCCCGCCGCGCCGCCCCCGCACCCGCATGGGGAGGTGGATGCCCGCTCTCGCCGCTCAGGCTGTACCACATCCGACTCAGCAGCTACGGGAGAAAGCAGTGCGGTGCCATGGAGGTGCCGCCGGGGCTCGGGTTCCTGCCTGGCTTCGTCTTTGCCCCCGATCGAGGACAGAGACGTCGTCGTCGGATCATTACCTCCTCCCTCGCATGCTATTGCTGGGCCAGCCGCTCCCGCTGGACGGCCTGATCATGGACGACGATCCGCTGAGCGCGCCGCCCTGGGAGCTCCTGTAGCGGAACGGGCGCAGGGAGGACGCCTTCTTCTTCGCCCTGGGGCAAGCCAAGAGCGGCAAGGTCACCCGGCAGAAGCGCACCTGCGCGGGCGGCGGGTTCTGGAACGGGGAGAAGACGTGCGTCGACGGAGAGAAGCTGCGCGTCCCCGGCGCAGTGCACTGCGGAGGTGGCGTGGCGGAAGAAAGGCTCAGCTTCCAGGAAGGCGGCGGCAGCACGGGGTGGGTGATGCATGAGTACGCGATCACCGCGCCGGACCACCTCGCCGAGTCGCAGCTGAGACTGTATCGCATCCGGTTCAGCGGCCACGGCAAGAAGCGCAAGAGGGAAGACGGTGGAGGAGCTGGCGCTGGTGACTCGTGCGGGGACGGGGACGAGCCAGCTCGGAACGACGGCCGGCGCCGCCGCCGCCGCGTGGCAGAGGATGATGCTCTGCTCAATCGCCGCAGCAGCCCATCTCTTCATTGACAGTGCTGATTGATCACAGTGGCATGAATGGGGTGCTGATTGATCACAGTGGCATGAATGGGGCCGACCACCGCCACCACGCAGCACCGGTGACACTGCTCGCCTCCTGGCATCGTCGGCCCGAACTGTGATAGCCCGGGGAGCTTTGACATCAACGAGTTGTTTCGCTTAATTGAAGATTGCCCCTCACCCAACAACCCGTGCGTCTTGCCGGCAGCGACGACGGTTGACGAAGCACATCTGCAGGCCGATGGTACAACAAGCTCAAGCTTTACCTATAAATACGATGACGCATCGTGGCTGCATCGTGTGTGTGACCTAAGAGCAACGAGAGTAATTTTTCAGTTGACCTCCTCTGGCTTTTCTTCCTGTCAGCTTCCATCTCTATTGCACTAGACCTTGAGTTGTTGTAGTGGGCCTTGAACATTTCAATTATCATTTGCAGGTACTGGCGCATATCACCATATACTTCAGCCTCCAAACCTTCCCTGTCAATTGATGATGCTGCCAGCCTCTTTCCCTGCTACATTGTCAACTAGTGCATAGTATTCGACTTGTACCATAATAGAGATCATTTTCGACATCTTCCGAATAGAACCACATAGCACCAAATATATCAAACGTGGAAGGGAACGCACGACATCATCACACAACCGATAGTGAACGCCATTTGGCAGAATTACATAGTTCCTAGACGAAAGTAACTTATAAGACCTGAGCATCAACTCAGACCCACAAGTAGCCATGCTGTCAGCTAACTCCAAAGTGCCATGGCATAACGCACACATACATATTGACCGAATTTAACAAACCACTACAAAGACTAGGCGATCACCTTCTAAACACGTACAAAAGCCCCGACTGAGTCATAAAATTCGCTAATGACATATCAGTACCCTAGCATGGTCATAAAACTGCACAAATCATCAATCCAAGGAGAAACCAACCCTCATGTCGTTCAGCTTATACTCCATTGTCTCGAGGCCGTGGAACCAAGCAGGACAGCCCTCAAAACGGGACACAGATTCTCCAACAATATCAAGCAGACAACCAACCACCGCAGAACCGGTAGGCTTCTCTCTTTCTTTCACTTGACTGCGCAGGAAGCAAATCATCTCCATCCAATGGATACGAAGACTTCTCGACCTAGACGCACTCGTTGATCTTTGCGCACTGCACCTTCACCTCTTCTGCTACCTCTACAGAGGCCTCGAGTAGGTTGACCAATAAGCTGTGCTCATTCTCAGCAGCCTCCCTATCTGCGTAATTGAGATCTATGATCTTCGACTTCAACGACTTCTTCTCCAGATACAACAGCGCATTGAAAGCAGCCTTCTCTGCCGCCCGCGACCCTGCTGCTTTCCCCGTTATAGTCAGAATCACTGACAATTCAACAATTGGGCATGTCTGGGATTAGAAAACCAACAACACCCTTCCTCATATACATGTTCATCGTGCCGTGCCAAAAGAATACGGCACGCCGCCGTGCCGTGCCGTGCCCTATTTTTCACCGTGGAGCGCCCGTGGAAATTTTCAGTTGCCGTGCCGTGCCTCCGGCGTGTTTTCGTGCTGCGCCGTCTGGCCAAAGTTGACCTCCTTATGGCGGGCCATTTCCGTGCCTACCTTGTGTGACCGTGCCGAAAGAGACATTTCAATTATCCGTCGTGCTCGTGCCTGTCTTGCAGCGTCGCCTTTCGTCGAGGTGGGGGCATGCAGCGCGGGGAGGCTGGAGTTGGAGACGACCGCGAAGCGTCGCACCTGCACACGCACCTCGCATCCTCGCATAGAACCGGTCCGCTATCAAACACGGTCGCACCACCATCACCGCAGCCGATGATAGAACGCCGAAGGAAGCCGAGTTCCGGCAAGATGGGGAGGACTCGACACCTTGGAAGGGAGCTGTCGGCATGGCCAGGGAAGGAGCCAATTCCCAACAAATTGCGGGGAAGTCCGGCGTGGCCGGGAAGCGGCTAGATGGCGGCTAGCATTCATAATAACTGACAAATCCACTCCGTTGAGATCGGCGGGCGGCGAACAGGGAGCCGTCAGGGTCTCGAGGCCGAGTGCGAGACCCAGTCACCCAAAAGCAGGGGCCAGGAGAACAATATCAAGCGTGGGCCTCTCCGCCTCTTATGTTTTGTTTTTCTTTTTTTACAACAGGCCTCTCATGAATGAAGACTTCTCGGCCTTTCGGCATCGGGGGCCGACCACCGCCCTTCACGCAGTACCCACGGCCACGGTGGACCAATAAGCTTGCATTCTCGCAGCCTGGTCATCTGGGCCGCTTTGACGTCGCCTCGGGCCAGAATCGTCGTGCCGTGCCGTGCCTCGGACCGGGCCAATTTTCCGTGCAGCGGGACGTGCCAGCGGGCCTCGGGCCAGATGCACAACACCCTTCCTTCCTCAGGTTTGAACTGGTAGGACCATTCAAATACTCAGGACTCCCAGCACCAATACAGTTAATAACATATGACAACACATGTTTTGAAGAAATGATCACACCCTGCTTGTATCCGGTGTCCTTGAAAAAAAAAGTTAGAACGAATCCATAAGAAACCATAGCTAAAAGCTGCCAACAGAACATTCAAAAAAAAAAAGCTGCCAACAGCAAGCCATGTCATCAAAAATCCACCACCGTACCTTCCTGAGGCCCGCGTGGAATTTTTCAGTTGACCTCCTCTGGCTTTTCTTCCTGTCAGCTTCCATCTCTATTGCACTAGACCTTGAGTTGTTGTAGTGGGCCTTGAACATTTCAATTATCATTTGCAGGTACTGGTGCATATTACCATATACTTCAGCCTCATCCAAACCTTCCCTGTCAATTGATGATGCTGTCTCTTTCCCTGCTACATTGTCAATAAGCGCCTCACACTTTTCAATAGAAATCGCGGCAAAGCTTTTGCCGTCCCTCAAAAAAAAAAACTTTTCAATAACAGCAGCCCACTGATCAAGTACTTTTTCAAGCTTGTAAATTGCAGAATTGACATGACCCCACATACTGCTCTGCTCCAGCTTGCACTCCACCCTTTTGAACTGAAATCTTTGATCCTAACTAGGTGATGCTCACCCAAGTACTTCACAGCTTCCCGCCATAACCATCTTCTCTGCTTCAACCCTAGATGGGCACAGAACACTCTCAACCACCGCCTCGCTTGGTAACTGTCCCACTGAAAACTTGGCACCTCCAACATGAAGTTTGACTGACACTTTGCAAGCTCCATCACCAGATTCTATAATAGTGAATATTGGTGGCTCCCTACCTCCTAGCAACTACATAGCTTTCTTAAGCATCGTCCTATGGTCCATATGCAGCGACTTCTTCCCCTGCATGGCAAATTCACAAAAACCGTAATTTGAGAACGCATGATAGTATATAATTTCCTACTTCAGTATTGAAAACACATATCATTTCTTCGTCATCAAAACATACAAATTTTGCGCAGACACCCTGGAAGAATAAGAATATCCGAGCTCTACGGTCATCTAATTTAAGTGAGTTAGGTCTAACAACTGGCACACATCGACCTATAATTTACAGACAAGAAAAATTAACCAGACCTATAATTTACAGCATATACATCGACATAAACAGTGACACGGATTGAAAACTTACCACCTCACTACCAGATTCATAGAATAACCAAAATAGGGAGCACTTGGAAAATAAATAAGGCCTATCCCTAAAGTATCAAAATTTGTATGAGCGCTTCCCAACCATCAGCACAGGCAACGGCAAAAACACATAGCAAAATCATAAAGTAACATAGTTTTTTGGTAGACCCTACATGAGGCTTCGGACTACTGGCTTCCTGCAGAGCATGACGAAAACGCCCTGCTTCCCAGACCTCACTCGAATGCTGAAGTTCAGGCATTGGGCATAAATTTTATAAAAATTATTTCAGCAGGCAGCATCGAGGTGACGAAGCTGACAAAGGATTATTAAAATAGCACGAATCCATGGAACATAAACTAAGGGCACACTGCTCGTACTGCTTGACTACTAACCTCGGAGATCATCCACTAGACATTAGCGGGGGAACGACCCATTCCATCCATCAGAAAATGTCTCCTCTGCTCGCACCACAGCTCAAGATTGGCTCCAACTCCTGAATCAGAAAAAGATAAAGAGGGCTTTACTCACAATCAAACAGGGTGGTATGATAATGAGATTTGTTGGTAATGGACTTTCTATCTTCAGAAGAAAAAAAAATCATATGCTAATGAAGCAAGATATGATTTTCGTCTAAATACAGACATCATATCATAGTGTTTAGCCATCAGTCGCCATATCATAGAGTTTATATTTATCGATGAACAATCCTGTTTCAAAATTAGAGTATGTACGAGTGTTGGACAGCTGCAGCACATTTTGGACAGCTACGGACAGACATCAGGCTGCTTTGCGGACAGACATTAGCTAGGCTACTTTGCATATGTACGAGTATTGAGTAATTACCATGATTCAGTTCAGATCCAGGAGAAGAGAGATCGACGCGGGCCCCATCAAACCAAGCTGGAGACGATGAAATACAGAACGGAAACCCGTCCATGGATGACGAAGAGCAGGGGAAGGCTCCTCTGCTGGATCCACCTAGAGTACGGACTGGGGTGGCCGCCGCCGCCGCCAAGCCACCGCGACCTAGGGTACGGGCTGGGGCCGCCGCCGCCCAAGCCCGCCGTTGCAAAGCCACTGCGACCTAGGGTACGGGCTGGGGCCGCCGCCGCCGCCAAGCCCGCCGCTGGTGTGGATCCCTTCTTCTTCCTACCTGCGGCCGACATGGACATCTTGTCTTTGAGACCAAATCGAAGACGAGGTGGAGATGGATGAGGCAGATTTGGGGAAGTGACATACCTGGAGATATATGGCGGGTGGAGATGGATTTGGCGCGGAGAACTCCCGCGCGCGCCATCGCTGCTGCCGAGCGGGATCAAGCGTGCGGTCGCCTCGAGGAGACGAGCCATACAACGGCCCTGCGGTCGTCTGCGCCCAACCGGTGTAGGAGATGAACAGTGCTTGTCATAATTGCAGTGCCAGCACCGGGGCCATTAACGGGGATGGACGAGGATTGGCTGCACAGAGCATGCATGCACGCACTGCACTCTCCACCGAGGGCAGGGCCCCACAACCATTTCTTCTCCAGCCGGTCAACGCGCGATAGAAAAGAGGGTTGGTGCTGACAGCCGAGCCCACATCTCTCTCCTGCATGCATCGTCACAAGCACGGTTGATCAGTCTCGGCCATGTATGTGTGGTCGGTTGGATAACGTTGCAAGGTTCGACATGCATGGGATCGAGCTGCAGTGCAATGCACTCACACGCAGCCGCATATCGACACGGCCGCCACCGTGCATGGCGCTGGCGTGGCAGGTCCGGCGCGACACGTACGCTTGCTCTTCCCCGGCCGCCGCCGCCGTGCATGTCTATCCTAGCTAGTACGTGGATGAGCTAGCGCGCGTTTCCATCTTTTCCGGCCAGTTAATTACTACTTTACTAGTAGTCGGTTGTACAGTACGTTCAGGGAAGCGTTGACATTGTCTATCCTAGTAGTACGTGGCTGCGTGCACTGCCAAGTGGCCACCAAGTTAATTACACGTTGGTATGCTTCTCTTTACTTTACATAGGAATTTGGGCATGATCATCCAAACACTGGAGTTAATTTTTTTTAAAAAAAAAAAAAACACATCACGTGCTTTGGTTGGTCCGATCCATAATGCTTCCAACATTGTCGTGAGGCGTTTTTCCTTCCTGGATCAAATCAAAGGCATCTCATCATCCTTTGGATTTTAGCTAATTTTCTATTAACAACTGATCATAAAAGCATGGGGCTGTTTGGTTTAGAGATGTTTTTAGGCTTTGGGTCCAACATGTGAAAAAAAAAGGACCATTTCGGCCCCTACCAAACCAAACATGGAGGGACTTTTTTGAGCGTGGCTTTTACTCTATTAGTCCCAAAAGACTCTTTTGGAGGGACTTTTTTTATTAGTCCATGGGACTAAAAAAAATTTAGTCCATAGGAACAAACGTGACCTTAATTAATGGGTCCAATATACTATACGTACTAGAGCGCTGGCATCCAACTCCATTAATAAGATCGATCAGCATGGGTCCTTGTCAATATTAAAGGACCAACTTCTCGGACAAGACGGCGGAGTACCTGGAAACGAGGTGCCGTCTCTCATTATTGCTCCACCATGCATTCATGTCTTGTAATAAACTCCGATAGCAATAAATATCAACAGCAGTAGTTACTCGATCATCAACCGCATAGACCTTTGGAAAAAAGGTTTACGTTCTGTTGAATACCACGATCACGATCGATTACCATGGTGAGCAGCAGCGGATAAGTTGCAATATATATACTATATATTGCAAATGGTGTCATTTCGTAGAAAAGCACCAAACTGACAACAGTTACTACATCATACGATGTATGCAGAATTTGTAGCATGTTATCATGCCTCGGGGCAGGTGAATTAGCTAAAAAAATTTGTACCCGGAGTGACTGCGACCGGTGCAGGTAGGCTCGGTTTAAACTAAAAACCGAAGAAAAAAACCGAAACCGAAATGGTCAGTTTCATGTTCTCGATTAACCGATTGGCTTCTCTCGATTCTTGAAAACTGAATTTTTGAGGAACCGAATAAACCGAACCGAAATATCGGTTTTAAACCAAATGCCCAGGCGGAGCAAAGAGACTCCCTTGTCCACTTCCTGTTTTTCTTTACATTTTACCTCCCTTTCGTCTATCCCAAAAAATTGAATATCTATTCTTCTAATTTCTCATACCAAGAGAAGGTTGCGCTGGCAATGTAATAAATTGCACTGCACCTCACCTGCGCGCTAATTGTACACCACAATCATACCCTAGCTATGTCGCCACAATTAGTATGCTCTATTTGTCATTTTCAATAGTTGAAGAACCCTCTCCTACTACTTCTATGATGGTGTACACATAATATTGTTACCAAGCAACTTGCTGAAGGACTGCAAACGTACGTGTGCATGCATTGTGTCTGATGGGGGTGAATATCTTGTCTTAAACTTTATCAAAAAAAAAAAAATCTTGTCTTCAAAAAGAAGCTCAATCCTACCTGCCAGTGGACCTGGCGACAAGGAGGAAGATTGATTGTGGGCCCGGCTGTCTGCGGCTGCATGGACGCGCGCGGCCCATTTCTGGGACGAAACCGTAGCAACAGACAATTAAGTCGTCCAATGGGCGATCTACAACACCCCAGGGCGTTCCAATTTCCACACTATCCTTTCATCCGGATTCGATCAATCCCTTGTCTCATCTGATGGTATGGAAAAGAAACGCACACCGGCCTGGCCTACATTACCGGATGCGGCACCGGGATGCAGCTCCATCGATGGTGGCCTGGCAGTGGCAGGGTTGTGAGCTAGCCAAGCCAACCATGCGTCTTCACTCAACGTACGGTAGAATAAAACAACTAGACGGCACCTCCTTAAAATCAGAATTAAGCATGCATGCAGCATGGCAAGTCAGCGTCTGCCCGTGGGAGTGCCTTCTCCTACTCTTCTTGGTGGGTGGGGGTGCCTTAATTATGATTCGTCATGCTATATTTAGTACTACGTTGTTATCTAATTTAACCTGGCCGCCCAGCATTTGCCTCCAAATTCATACCACAAATGCATCTTTTCTTTTTCCCTACTATTAGTCTTGTGCCTGTAGCTTATTGCTGCCAGCCCACCTGCCACAACACATATATAAACGCTACTATCTGTCCATTTGTATAGCCCACCTGCCACACACTTACTTATATCATGATGCTTACTACTGAATTTACTGAAGATCGATATATCACTGAGTAATGAGTGTGTGGCAGGTGTGTTTGGCCTACAAGCTCGATCCTGAAGACCTACAAGCGAAAGAAGCCATGCCTCTCCTCACCCCCGCTCCATGGCCACAGCCACCCCTATTGACCTCTCTTGCAGGAATCCGAGACGGGCGCGATTCGCTGCCGCGACACAACGCCTCCCCATCGTCATCGGCGGGTGACACCCCCGCCCTCCACCACACCTCCTGGCTTCCCCTCGCGGATCGGGGCCAGGGAGGAGGTCGACCCAATGCGAGCCGGGGCCGAGCTCGGCGCCCAACGCCATCATCGCCAAGCTTTGGCGCAGCCAGCCTCCTGGTCATCGGATCGGGTGGCGCGACGGCTGCTGGGACCGGATCCGGGGGGATTTCCGCCCGGTGGTGCGGGAGCACCGCCACCGTGACTACACCCTCGGACGGGGAGGACAAGGAAGATGATGGGACCGAACCACGGGCTGCTTCATCGCCATCGGGCCGGCGAGATTGGCGTTGTATGGCCTCCCGGCATCGCCCCACAGTGACGTCGGCGCGAGGCGCCCCGCCCGCCATCAGCCCACATGGGCGAAGTCGCTGGTCATAGTCGAGGGACGATCGGAAGATGTGGATGAGAACGCGGTGCCTGTGATCACTGTGGTGGTGCTACCGATCTCTCCCAGCTCCTCGCTCTCTCCAGCAGCTGCGCCGTTCTTCGCGGGAAGCTGGGCCAGAGGACGCTCGAAGCAGCAAAAGTTGATGGCAGAGGTTTGCTCAAAATAAACGAGACCCCTACATGCATGCAGATGCAGAGCAGCGGGCAACGGGGGTTGAGGCCCAGCTCTTCAACATATATACTCCTAGTTAACACACAACATTTACGTAAAATCAACTATTGGGAAAACATAAATTTACTACTTGTTGCTAAATTTTCCACGTGTGATGAAAAAAAAAAGAACATAATCCTAGCTACCTGCCAGCGGACCTGGCGACAAGGGAAGATTACATCAAGAATTTCCCCGTGCCACCACTGCTTGGCTGTGATAGATACAATATAGTTTGCTTGTGATCCATAAAAGGTGACCTAAAGGTCGACGTTGGTTGGCGAGCAGAGCAGTGAGGAACGGCTTCGCCACCTTCTCGCTCTCCACTACACATGCACACGACTCTACATATTTATGCTTTGAGCGACGAAATGCACGATATCGTCCGTCCTCTGATGCATGCAACGTCCACGTCCCTGTGACCTCCGTCTCCGTGTGCAATATCTGATCGATCATGCGCCATTAATTCCTTCTCGCTCTCCTCAGTCTATATAAGAGCAGTCGTACTTACCAGGATCAGCTACTCGACTAGAGGGCCGGGGCTGGACGGAGCGTGGAGGCCTAGCTTCTTCCTCGATCGATCGGATCGGCCGGCCGGTGAGTCCTCGATCCGGTCGTTACCTGCAGTTTCTTTTTTCTTGTTTTTGTTTGCATGATTAGTTCAGACTCAGGCGCTGAAAATTCTTGCAACAAAACCTTCAAATGAACGCAGCAACTTTGAAACTTTTTTCTGCATGGCAAAAAAAAAAAAGCACTAAGAGCAGTCGTACTTACCAGGATCGATCCACCAGCTACTCGACGGGCCGGGGGCTGGACGGAGCGTGGAGACCTTCTTCCTCGATCGATCCACCAGCGCTCCTACTCGACGGGCCGGGGCTGGACGGAGCGTGGAGGCCTTCTTCCTCGATCGATCGGATCGGCCGGCCGGTGAGTCCTCGATCCGGTCGCTAGCTGCAGTTTTTTTTTTTCTTGTTTTTGTTTAGTCGTTTTTGCTCAGCATATTTCTTTAGTTTTTGTTTTTCAAGCTCGTTGCTGGGGTGTGTTTCTCTTGCTCTTGGCTGACGTGTGTATATGTGCCTCCAAAAGTAAAAACTAAATTGCACATGCATGGTTATGTAGTATTTCAATGTGATCAGTAATTGTCATGCTTTGGAAAATAGAAAACGGTCTTTTGTCACACACAATCCTTTGGATTGCACTCTTTTTTCTTTTACTCTGAGAAGCATGATTAGCTCTACTATAAGTTTGTTAGTCCGCTTTGCTTATGCTTAGGCATTTAGGAAGTACAGTGCATTCTCTGAGATGCCACAAGCAGAGATAATCTCAAATATCGTTCCTGTTATTTCGTCAATTGTAGAAGGTAATTAGGACAAAATGTTCAGTTTGTAGGGTACTTTATAAGATAAAGTATTTATACATACTTTTTAAAATTAGGAGGTAATTAGGACGAAATAACTTGGCTACAAGTTTGCTATCTTTGCTGACGTGGAGGCCAGATCGGCGTGCCACAGGCCCACAGCCCACAGTCGAACTTTAACGCCACACCAACAGCGCCCGTCAACTCTTGTCAAAAAAAAAAAAAAAAAAAAAACAGCGCCCGTCAACTTCCCTCTCTCCTACTTACTGCTAGTGGGCCCATGTGCACTGTTCATCTTCCTCGCGTCGTCGGCCCAAGCGGCGGCTTGCGGACCTTGGGGAGCTTTGGGGGCTCTGTGAGGGCAGGCAGTGAGGGAGCTGTGAGGGCAGGGCGGCCGTGGGAGGATTTGGTGTGGCTGGCCCTGGATTTGGGAGGAGAGGATGCGCGGTCGAAGAGACCGGCGGCAGGAGAGGAAAGAACAGCGGCGGCGCCTGCGTGGACTTTGGGCTGCATGCGCCCGTTGCTTCCACGACGCCACTAACTTTGGTTGGGTTGCTTCTATTTCGAATGCTTGATTATGTTTCAAAATAGCTGAGCCGGTGTTCTTTTTCCAGAATATATAAACTCCTATTTACATAGACATTATTGCCTAACGAATAAAACTTAATTTGCTTAAAAAAATTGTGCAACGAGCAATACAACGGGTGGAGGGGCCGCGCGGCCGCGGGGCTCTGTGAGGGCAGGCACAGGCAGTGAGGGGGGAGCGAGCTGTGAGGGCAGGCAGCGAGGGGAGCCGTGGACTTTTGCAGCCCGTTGGACTTGTGCAGCCCGTTGGTTTGGTTGGTTCCACGAGGCCGTTGGTTTGGACTTGGGTTGGGTTGGTTCTATTTCGAATGCTTTGATAACTTTGGAAAAAGTCGCTTTTAGTCCCTCAACTTTCGCGAAAGTCTACTTTTGGCCCCTTAACTCTAAAACCGGACAAAAGAAGCCTTCAACTTTTGAAACCGTGCAGATTTAGTCCCTCGGCGGTTTTTCGGTGGTTTTTGCTACAGTGAACACGGATTCGCTACAGTACATGTGGTTTTGATTTTTTCCCTTTTTCGAATTTATTTTGGCTGAAACTTTGAAAAATCATAACTCTTCTACACGATATCGGATGAAGATGATTTTTTTATATGAAAATTGTAGCTCTCGACGAGATCTACAACTTTCTAGTTTTGAGTTTTTTCATTTGACGATGTTAAGGTGCTTAAAAATTTATATAAAAGTACAACACTATAATAATCGCATATATGTTACAAGGGGCACCATTCATTCACCTTTGCTTTGTTTGGTAGATGGGCTGCCAAGATGTTGGCCTGCTAAAATCAATTGGACGGTGGGCGCACAACTAATACAAAATGTTGCTAAAAAAAACTTATAAAAAAATCTTGTGTATTATTACTGAATGATGAATGAATGGTGCCCCTTGTATCTTTGCATGGGTAGGTAGATAGTTCCAGGTTCGGTCCATAGAGCAACCACCCCCATGGTGAGTAACATATATAGTCAGTTTATGAACTGAACGGCAACGGAGTGGTATCATGGTATGGGAAAAAAAGTTTAGGTGTACAGAAATAATAATAATAATATAGGTTGAGAGGCACCAGGAGATCGAGTTCTAGTTCACTTCCCCCAACCAATTTTTTTCATTTTCTAAAATTCATGGATGTCCAACTTTCACCTTTATATGTGAATATATACTAGAGTATATATATATATCCGGTCTAAATTCTTTTTTATACATTTAGCGTATATGTTACATGTAAATAAACAACATATTTCATAATAATATACATATGTGAAATAATAGGCTGAGAGGGAGATGGCAGTGGCGCCAGCGCCGAAGGCGCTGCGCCCGGCGCCCGAGGGTATCGAGGTGGTACGATCACATACGAGGACAAGTTATCATCGCCGCCGTCGTCGTCGCAGCAGAGTCACCGCCGTCGTCGTCGCACTAGTAGTCTGGTACGTCGGCGCCGCCACCCCACCCGTCGCCGCCCCGGCCCGGCGGCGATGGTCGGCGTGGGGGTCGTCGCCGCCGGCGGGCGACCGAGCTCAGTGGCGAACGACAAATCCTCCGGGCGGCGCGTGACGGTATCCGTCCGGCCGTCCGGCGGCGGACGGCCGCGGGGCTCCGGCCGTCCCGTGGCGGGCGGCTCGCGGGCTCGCGGGCCGTCAGCGGCGAATCACGAGGGCACGGCCCGTCCGGCGGCAGGCGCCGCGGGCTCGAAGGCCGTCCCCGGCGAGCGGCACGGGGGTCGAGGCCGTCCGAGCAGTGGACGAGCTCGGTTTCGTCCGCGGCACCCGGCACCGTCGCGGCGGCGGCGGCCCCTGCCCGACGAGGTGGTCTCAGGCGCGTTCCGCTTCAGTTTGAGCAGCGACAGTGGCGGCGAGGGAGGAGACAGCCCCGCGAGCGACGACAGCGCGGGGACGGTCGTCTACCACGGCTCTCCCGCAGAGTCCGCCGCCACGAGCCTCACAGACGAGGCTGGGCCCTCGGAGCCCGTCGTCACGAGCGACGAGGAGGCGGCTCTACTTCCGCGCAGGCGAGGTACATATCCGGTCAATTTTTTTTGTCTTAATATGTTATTAATATCAATTCAAATTCTTTTAATTCAAATTCTTTTTTTAAATTCAAATTGCAGGCTGATTGCAGTGCAGGCGGTGGATTTGATTATATCATATATGTGTGTATATGTGGGATTTGATTATATCATATATGTGTGTATGTGTGGGATTTGATTATATCATATATGTGTGTATGTGTGTACATGTATATATGTGGACATATTGTACCTGCCATTGTATATGTGGACATACTTGCCTATATATATGGACATACCGTACCTGCTATTGTATATGTGGACATACGCCGTTTATACTGTACATAATAAATAAATATATTTGAATCTTTTTTTTTTAAACTAAAACATAGTTTGAAACTAGAACTACGCTTTTAAAATACGCGAGGATATCGGGTGGATTACATAAATATTTATAAGGGCCATTGTGCAAAAAGATGCAGCCGAAGGGGTACAGAGCATTGTCAGCCGTTGGATCTTGGATGGTCGGGTGTGATTAGATCAGGGAACAAGTGAAGCGGAACTGCCGGACAAAACAGGAGGCAGGGCGGCGGTTGGCCATCACCAGCGGCGTAGAACTCGCCGGGATTCGTCGTTCTCGACGTTTCGAGCACCATAGGTCAAAAGAAGAGCACGGGGAGAAAGAGGAAAACATCTCGAACTCATTTAGGGCATCGGGGTTGACTGCGAAGGCACAAGGACGGTGCGGGGCTTGTTGAAGCGGATCAGGCTCGCCGGCGACAAAACGGCGACGTCGTGCGAGTAATAAAGAGCAAGAGGGAGAGCGCGAACAGTAACTGCGGCTTAATGAGCTCTACGATAATCTCGGTGAACATCTTAGAACAGTGGCCAGGGCACGGGATGGAGGGGCGTTGCGCGGCTCGACAAAGGCGAACGGCGGAAACGCGGACACGAGCTCGGCGGTGAAACTCCAACAATGGCGGCTAGGGTTCCGTCGACTGTTGCTCGGGCGATGAGCTTATAAAGGATGCGGGCACGGGGCATGCGGATTGCACCGCAGCGCGAGAGAATTTTCGTGGCCGGGTCGGTGTGATGTCCGGCTTGGTTACGAACTCAATGAAAACGGCGCTGACACACGGGGTCACTGCGTCAGCGTGGCAAAGAAAAGAGGAAGAGGAAACTAGACTGGGCCGAAATCTTGTGGCCCAAGAGGAGAGGGCGAGCGGGCCAAGGGAAGAAACGCCACACGGGCTTGAGCAAAAGGATCGGGCCAGTCTGGGCTGAAAGGAGAGAAAGGAGTGAGGAGGGGGAAAAGAATAGTTTTTCTTTTTATTTTGAATTCTTTTGCAAACTCTTTTCAAATCTCATTTGAAATCTTTTACATTGTTGATCAAATCCAAACAATACATAAAGACAAGTGCAGCAGCATGAGTGCACAATCAATTTACTAAACCTTATAATTTATTTTAATTTGATGGAAAATATTATTTTCTTATGTTTCATGAACACCAAAAATACATAAATAATATATCAATTTAAATCTATTTTCAAAAGTGCAAATTTTTGGGCGTTACAGAAACCCACCTTTGAGACTGACCTTAGATGTTGTACTCCCTCCGTCTCACAAAAAAATGCAACTATGAGTTGCGTGCTTAATTAAGTAGCTCACGTTTGATCAAGTTTCTAACAAATAATATTCATTTTTGTGGCCCCAAATTATTTTATTACTAAAATATATATCACAATTAATCTAATGATATTTATTCGTTATTGTAACTATTTATAATTTTTTATCTATATTTTTTTTTTTGAAACTTTTTTTATCTATAATTTATCAAACTTGGTTGACTAAAAGCAGAACAACTGTACTTGAATTGCATGTTTTCTAGGGCGGAAGGAGTATATCACATCATACACACACATAGAGATGCAAGTACGTTTCCTTCAAGAACAGGAGTTAATATTAATATCCATTATTGTGGCCCCTTTATTGACTACTAGGTTTATCTCTCTTGATCAGTGCCTAGCAACTTGCTCTCGTCCTAGAAATGTTCTAGAAAATCCTGATTGGGTGATGCCAAACTTAGGAAAAGGGTAAATTGGAAAGCAAAAAATGATTAGTGCTAGTTAGAATGTGGTGTACCTTAGGTAGTTAACTGTGGCATCCATTTTTTTTTTTTCGACTGTACTTTATTCAGTTAGAACAAATAGATGATTGGTCTATTCATATTTCATTTACAGATGTGATCTAACAGTATAGTCACAGGTATTTTTTTCTTAATAAGTTCCTAATAAGGTCATTCATATTAATATGCTTGGACATGACTATACTTTTAGATCACATATATGCAATTGGAATATTAACAGACTTACTTTTTCCTAAGGAAATAAAGTTTGGTCCAAAAATAAAAAATGGATACAATAGTTACTACTCGTTTTAACTGGTACACAATATTCTAATTAGCACTAATCAATTTTTGCTTTCCAATTTCCTGTATTCATAAGTTCGGCACAGCACAACCAGGATTTTCTCGACCACTAGGAGGCCTAGCTGGGTGAGCATTTCACTAGGGGCGATAAATCTAGTTGTCAACATAGGGTCATAATAAATAAAGTTAATATTAACTCAAGTTCGAGTAACAAATAAAAGGGTACTATGAAAATATTGGACGTGATGAGTTTCCATAATCATGTCGCTATGTGTGTGTTTATCTATATATATGTGTCATTCAACATCTAAAGCAATGATTGTGTGTGAGCTTAGTTAGACAAGATAATTCACAATCCAACATGAATTCGAGGAACATTTGTGGAGCCTTGATGTTTATGTTGTTCCTCTTTGCATTTGTTGTTCAATGTAAGTCTCTCCTTATCAACTAATAGTTGTCATTGAGTTTTTATCTGTATTCTCATATATACTTCATGAACACGTGGAATCGAACAGCTCGTCCTCATCAGAAGCTCAATGTTGGATCTGAAAGGAGCCGGGTGTATATCCTGACCAACACAACAGCAAATCAAAATAAATTGTCACTAAAATTTTGTGAGGAGCGTATTTGTCTTCAGCCAAGAAAATTGTGCTGGTGTTGCTTGACGCAAAAACCAGATCAATTGTGTTACTACAGTTTATGCGTGAATGCCAGGCCATTTGCCCTGGTTGTGATCCCATCTGTCCACCTGTTGCTTCACCATTTGTATAATCTATACAACTATCAGTAGATTCAAGTCTTAAACTTTGAGTAGATCCGAATAATGTATTGAAAATTGATAAAGCTAAGGGAGTCATATGCTATTTTCACTTGAGTGCACCTCTTTTTTAACCTTTGTATGTAACTTACTTCGAATTCTACTTCTACAATGTCGTGTCATTGCTCTAGATCCCTATACCACTGCTAGAATGGGGTACGGCAAAAGGGCAATCGACCGATAGCCGTGAGGTTTGTCTATCACTGTTTGTTCGTAACCTACAGTGAAAGCATCATTGCCGGTGTAAGCTAGTGTGCAACGCTAGACCCAGTAGTAATAGCATCACAGTCACTAGTAGGTCTACTGTCTACCCAGTAGTAATAGCATCAATCATAGAATTGGTTTAGTGACTTTAACCTTCAATTATCTTCATTCAGCACGAGCCGGTTTATCAGCTGTAAAACCATATCTGAACAGGGCAAACAAAATCGCAAGTGCTCAATCATAGATCAGTTGGTTAAGTTCCTTGTGGTAGAACTTGCACACCTGGGTTTTCGTCGCAAGGCGGTTCGTGTGTTATCCCTGTAGATGGTGGCGCGTGGGATTGGGATGTGGTGGGGGTGTTGCTGTCTAGACACTAGAGCTAGTTTCACCCAAATGTCGTGAGTTATTGGGGGGCTTGTGGCTGGTGAATCTCGTGGTGTCTGGTCTGTAGCCAGCTGTACTCGTGCGACGACGTGCTACTGTTGTTAGCTTAATGGAATTGGCATATTAGTTTCAACTCTAAAACGTAGATGGCGTTTTAGAGGTCTCTATGATTCATGCTCAAACAAGGGGGACTGACCGGTGTGGTGGACTGGGATTCACCTCTGTTTCGTTTGTATGACACAACATATATATGTATATGTACATTCTTTGTGCATTGCCATTTGTGTGGTGGAAAAAATGAAAAAAACCAGCAATCGTATGTATGTTAGGCTACCAACAAATTGTTATAGCTAAACAGAAGAACGATTATAGCGTCCAAGTCGTTGTAGTATAGTCCTGTCACGCGGGTGACCCGGCTTCGATCCCCGGCAACGGCGTTTATTTTTCTTTTTGCTCTTTTTTGTCCTTTTGGCCCATTCGAAGAATTTACTACAAGCCCAAACTTTTCCAGAGCCTACTAGCTAGCAGGCCCATTTGCCTCAAAATAAAAAGCTAGCAGGCCCATGAATTAATGACAAAAAAAAAAAAAAAAACGTCGCATCGCGTGCTCCGCTGGTTGCTGCTGCTTTGCTTCTAGACACTTCCACATGGGTCGAGCGAGGTATCTACCCGCAGTTTCGCGAACAGCACCCCACAGTCGTCTGATTTTGCCGATTGACATCCTGCTCGTGTATTTTGGACGAACTCCTCATATACGTACTGTGTATGTAGTACGTACGTATGCTTCTGATACAATCATACAAGGAGTATCCTCCTCATGTTGGGACCCGGTTAATCCAACAATCATGCGGGAGTCAGTATATAAACAATGAATGAAAGGGAACCCATGTCGTGTCCAAAACCTAGCTGATCGAACACGTACATTTTGATTTGTCTTTTTAATCTGTGTGTGTGTCAATGCTTTGTAGATATAAACTCGTTGTGTAAGCGATAATGTAAACTATAACTTCAAAGCTCACAGTAGTTCTTGCTTCTGTTATGCTGTATGTTAGAAAATGGTGTAAAGCACGCTTTGATATGTGCTTCCCTCGATCATAAATCATTGGGAGTTATCAATTTCAAAATTTAGCCACTAATTTAATTCTAACAAAGCCATATTTTATAAACTATATTGTCGAAATAAATCCATCTTTAGCAGTTGATCAAGTGCAATGGAGGAATCTAACACATAGAAGCTAATAACTTGTGGCCAATGCGTAGAGCGATTGACCGGATTGAGGGAGAAGCAAAGCTACATGCTTAATTTTTATCTTCCTAGGATAGTTTGCCATGTCTAAACGAAAATTCTCACACTTTTTTTAAGCCATAATACTAGTTAGTTAGTTAGTTACGAATCAAAATTAATCACAAAATATGATGACAGTAATCAAACTTCAAACACTTGTCATCAAGCCATTAAACAATCTGCTTTTTCTTCATAGTTGTTTTGTGGGCTGTTGAAACAAAGATATCCAAACATGTCGCTTCCACCTCCCAGAAAAGGTGCTATTCCAAAAGTACATTAATGTCATATATTTAGATGCACTCACGATGAATTTTGAGGTAAATGCACCATAGGTCTATGGACTTGTCTCCCTGAGTCAAATAGGTCAATGGACTTCTAAAATGCACATTTGACCCCTTAAACTTGTAGCTCGGTTCACCGGAGGTCCAAAGTTGCCCGGTTAGCCATTGTTGCCAACGTGGATTGTCCAGCGTGTCCCAACCTGGCTCCCAGGCCATCCTTAGCCCTAGTTTTTTCATCTTGCCCCCTGTTTTTGCATCTTGCCCCCTCAGCGGCCACTCTCGCGTGCTGCGTCCAGCCTTGCCTTCACCGCGCTGCGCCACCTCGGCCTCCTCGACGCGCGCCTCGGCCAGGCCGGTCGTCGACGCAGGGCCGCACGAGGCTGGGCATCGCCCAAAGGGCGGGAGGCCGCGCGAGGGAGCTGAGGGTCTGGGAACTCGGGGGCGCAGACACGTAGGGCTCCAACTGGCCGGTAGCCTGTGTCGCGAACACGATCGCAAGGTGCCGCTGGTCGCATGCATGGCGCATCGCGTGCAGTCAGTCGGGCACGCGGGCTCTATGCTGGTTTGGCGCACGACCGAGGCGACCGAGGCGAGCAGACGGAGCACGTGCTAAAACAAGCCGATCGTCTCATGTTAAGAACTAAGAACATCGTTTATATGGGTTCTAGGAGTTCAGCGGTGCCGGCTGTGCTCCTACTCGCTGCGGAGGAGTTCACGCGGCAACGAGGCTTGGCCAAGGGCCGTGAAGTAGCCTACAGCCATGGTCTCGATTGCTGCACAGCTCCTCAAGCTTCCGCGCCGGCAGCATCACGACCTCGTAGTGGGGATCTGCAGTATCAACCATGACGTGTGATCCAGATTAATTACTAAATTGATTGGTTGAACTTTGAAGACGATCACATCAAGACTAAAAAAGTTACCTTGTCCATGTCTCCATTGCTCCTCGGTCCAATTGATGGGTGACGATATGGCGTGAAAGATGCCAGCCGGTGTGGACTGATCAGGAAGAGAGAGCGCGTCGTCAATCGCCGGCTGCGGCGCGAGGTGCAGGGCGGCGGCCGAGGGAGCAGAGAAGGATCCTGTCGGGCTAGGGAGGGGAGGTGGAGAGCGAGGGGAGGTTGAGGGCGAGGGCGTGGCGGGCGCAGGCACCTCCGTGGCGGCAGTTGACGTCGGCGGCGGGGAATCCGGCCGGGCGAAACTACGACGGGAGGAGGCGGACGCGGCGGCACGGTCTGGTCGATGCGGTTCCAGAGATTGACAGGAGAAGCTGATTTACTAAAAAAAAAACTGAGAAGCTATAGATTAATGACTAAAATTAGGTGGAGGAACCGGAAAATGGCAATTCAACGGGAGGAACCCCAAGCACCGTAAAAATTCACCTTTTTTTGAGGGAAAAGATCAATTTACATCTTAGAAATTTATAGCTTAATTATGACACGTCAGAGTCTGCAGCACATGGTATCCAACTTTCCAGCAAGATATATGAGATAGAAACATCATCAGTCAAAGAGAAAAACGGATTGCGGTAGTGACAGCATGAGATCCTATAGAAGTCAACTACGAGGAAAAATCGTGTGCAAGGTAACTTACCATGTCACTTTATGCTTCCTTAAGCACCAGGTGGTATCTCTATTTATTTTTTGTCAGAAATATATGCCTACAAAATAAAGGTCCCAACTTGATAGTCTGGGCAGTAGGCACTTAACTAAGAATAGACAACACCATGAACATCTCAGATGATGTACAAGTCACCTAGAGCTAACATGAGTTGCACGAAAAATGAATAATCTATACTTAACTAGAACTGTACATCAAAAATCAGTTTTAGAACCCCAGATTTGTTTTATAAAAGAATTCCAAACATATTAGTATGATGATATTAGAAATGAGTATATTCACCCATAGTAGGCATCAGCTTTTCCAGTTAGAAAAGGTGACGCAAATTAGGAGGCCTCGCAATAACCATCCTTGGTCTTTTAGTAGCTAGAGCACCTGCTGCTGTCGACCATCTGATCCCGTGTGGGATCGGATCATCTAACCGGCCATGGGGGGTCATTGGTTGGCACCACAAGTGTTGTCAGTGTACTGGAGTTATTCTTAATCCGTTTCATTCGTACGTACGTAAAGTCACCAACATGCCAGCTTCAGTTGCTCTCCAGTAGCAGGGCACGCTAATTAATACTCCTACATTAGCTAGGTAAAGTCACCAACCGCAAAGAAGCTCTGCATGGATGTGCACGATGGTAAAGTCACGAAAGCGCCCTGTGCGTTGGTGTACGTGTCCACATGCCAGCTTCAGTTGTGCTTGTTGCTATTATGCTTTACAATCTAGTAGACTACTTGCAATTGCCGTCCTTTGATCAGGTACGTTCATCCAACACGTACCATCCGCTGGGTGTCTCAGGAACGTACCTGTTTTGGTACTGTTAAGTTGAGTGTCACGATCAATGACGTCGACGACACGATCCCCTGGCTAGCGTGACGAGCATCAGGTCAACGTCCTCAATTAAGCCGACATCAATCAATACTACTCCGATCCTCTCCATGAGTGGACATCAATCAATAGTCACCATGAGCTCCGACGATTAATTCGCGCAGGTGAACCCGCGCGCTGGGAGTGTTGGGCGGACAATGCGACCATCACTGCACCAGCTAGGCCGCCGTACGTCGCCCGCCCGTGGCAAATTTAGGAATCGTCGGCGACCTCAACTTCCCGCTCATAGCCCTGCCCGTGTACGTGTGTCAGCAGCCAAGGCGATCCTTCAGACTTGGGCGAAGAAGAACAGGGTCGGCCCAAGTCGTCAAGGCCCAGGAAGGCGAATGAGAGATTCGTTGGTTCACAGTGGACTGTGTGACTTTGATCCGCCTGCGCGCGTGAACGGGCAAGGCCCATGTATCTCTTTAAAGGCTAGCCGAGGCGGCAGCTCGAATCATCGATTGTAATGAACCATTTTGAATTCCTTCAATTAAGCATTCGTCCGTCGTCGTCTACCTCCGTCTCCTCCTTCCTCAAGCTCCGATTCCTCCCTTCCTTCCCTTAACTCCTGGTCCGAACCCTAGCTACCCTACTCAGTACCTTACATCTGGTATCAGAGACACCGTCCTCGGCCACGCTCTCTCGCGACGCCTCGGTACCCAATCAATGGCTTGATTCAAACGGATTTGGTTGGTTCCTTCACCGTGAACCGCGATTCGCGGATTGATCCGGTGAACCCGTAATTCCTGTCCACGAATCGCCGTTCTTTGGGTGTGTGCTCGTCGATCTGGAGCCATCCTCTCCGCGACCACTTCACCCGCGCCAAAAACTCCTGGCGTGATGGATCCAACTCACAAGCTCCTCCTCGGCGGCATGGCGCAAGACGGACTCCCGTTTCGACACTATGGAGGCGAAGATGGGCGAGAATAACGCCACCGCATCCGTCGCCTCGACATCACGGAGGGCGCAAGCAAGGTGTTCGATGTTTGGCGTCCGCGGATCGACACCGACATCGATGACTGCGCGCCCGAGATCGGCCGCCTCGTCCGATCAAGTTGGAGGTCGGGGAAGATATCAAGTTCTGGAGCGTTCTATGGTGGCGGTCCTTCCGAGGAGCCCGGTGTCCATGGCGCCACTCCCTCCATGCCGCCGCTGAAACCGGCGTCCGCTCCGTCCACGCCGACCCGCGCTCGCCGATGTTCCGCCCACGATGCCGCCACCGTTGTTCCACACGGCGCCTCCATCTCCAACCATGAAGCGGGAGTCACCACCCCCTCTGCGAGGCGGTCCGGTCTCCATGGTGGCCCCGAGGCCGCCCAGCGCCCATCTGCGGGAACCTCGGCCAACTCGCCCGGTGGGCACCACGTCGGTCAAGGTGGCTACGGAGTGGTCACCACTCTGCAGCCACCACAACACAAGGGTACGTTCCTCTACAATCCTCCCTCTGCGTGTCCATTTCCTCGCCCACCACCACCGCACCCTCCTCCTCCTACCCACCATACTCCACCACCAGCCCACCAACATCACCTACCTCCACCTCCCTACCACCACGAGTCCGCTCATCATGGGGGTTTCCGTGGGGATCACTCCAATAAGCTGCCCAAATTTGATTTCCCCATTTTCGATGGTGATCACCCCAAGTTGTGGATCAAACAGTCTGTCCACTACTTCAAGTTGTACCGTGTTGAGCCAGAGTTATGGATACAAGCAGCCACGATGCACTTCCGTGGTACTGCTAAACGTTGGTTATCTGCTATAGAGGATGAGTTAGAACGTGTGGATTGGTTTGAGTTCTGCTCTCGTTTGCTTATGCGCTTTGCACGTGATGAGCATGAGCTCCTTGTTCGCCGTTTCTTCCAAATTCGTATGACCGCATCGGTCGACGAATACAACGAGCAGTATGTCGCTCTTGTCGATGAGCTATCTTCCTACTCCAAAACCACAGACCCCATCCACTATGTCCAACGCTATATCGATGGCTTGCGTGATGATATTAAGTCAGTTCTTATGGTTCATCGTCCTGCCACATTGGATACTGCTTGTACTCTCGCCAAATTGCAGGAGGAGGCGCTGGCGGGACATCGGCGACCATTCAGGCGCCAGGATCATGTTCCGGGTCTCAAGTCGGCATGGACTCCACCGGCACCCCCTGCCGTTGCCTTCAAGAACCGATGGTGAAGCCAAGCGTCGACCGTGGATGACAAGTTCGGGCTCTCCGCGAGTCCAGGCATGCTCAAGGATTGTGTATGCGCTGTGGCGTCAAATGGAGTCGTGGCCACAAGTGTGCCGAGTCTGTTCAGTTGCATCTCGTGCAAGAGCTTCTGGATCTGTTTCCACCAGTTGAAGAGGCCAAGGAGACTGAACCACCTCTCCCTCCAGAACCACAGATCATGATGCACTTATCAGTGGCTGCGTCAGTGGGCTCTGCTTCCCCTAAGACACTGTGTTTACAAGGTAACATTCAGGGTCACCCCTTGTCGATTCTCGGTGGATTGGGGCGGTTCCCATACTTTTATCGGTTGTTGCCTCAATCGATGAAGGTGCGGTGGCTAATGGACAATTGTTAAGTTTGTGATTCCTATATACCTTGATTTGATTTGGTCGGTCGGGGATATCGGTTTACATCCGACTGAAAGTTTTGTTGCCTCTATCTTCTTATGATATGATTTTGGGTCTCGATTGGCTCTCTTCTTTCAGCCCTATGCAGTTTGATTGGGCCAAAGGCTGGTTGGCAATTCCATATCATGATTCCATGGTCGTGTTGTTGGGTAATGCATTTCGATTTCCGATGGGTTACGTAGTTCATTTCGGTCTGCTGCGATCGACTCTTCTGTACTGCAGATTCATTCTGATGATCCCTGAGTTGCGGGCCTTACTTGGCGAGTTCGATTACTGTTCCAACCTCCTTCTGGTTTGCCTCCCCGCCGAGCTTGTGACCACGCCATTCCCCTCATTCCGGGGGCTCGGCCGGTTTATGTCGGGCCATACCGCTATGCTCGGTCCGAAAACAGAAATTGAGAAACAAGTAAATGATATGCTCCATCAAGGTATTATTGACCAAACAGCGGTGCATTTGCTTCTCCCGTGTTGCTTGTCAAGAAAAAAGACCAGACTTGGCGATTTTGCATTGACTACCGCCAATTGAACGCTATCTTTGCAAAAGGGAAGTATCCGGTGCCTATCATAGAGGAGTTGTTGGGCCTAACCGTCGAGGTGCGGCTTATTTTACTACTCGACCTCGGGCCGGCTTTCATCGATTCGGATGCGGGAGGGCGAAGAGAGTAAAACGGCCTTTCAAAACACACCGAGGCGGTTCGAATTCAAGGTGATGTCGTTTGGACTCACAGGAGCCCGGGCACCTTCAAAGGGCGATGAATGCCACTCTGAAACCCTGTCTTCGCCCGGTTTGTCATAGTGTTCTTCGATGATATTCTCATTTTCGGTCGCACCAAAGAGGAACATCTGCGACATCGAGCGTGTTTGAGTTATTGGCAAAGGATCGATGGACACCGGCTCGGCAAATGTACTTTTGCTCGTGACGCGCGGTGCATACGGGGCATATTATTAGCGAGAGAAGGTGTCGAGACCGACCACGCAAAATTTGGAAGCAATTGCTGCTTGGCCTACACCTGCTTCTGTCAAAGAATTGCGTTCCTTCCTCGGTCTGGCAGGCTATTACCGTCGCTTCGTGCGCCACTTCGGTATCATTTCCAAGCCATTGACAGCTCTTCTCAAGAAGCATGCTCTGTTTATATGGACTTCGGATCATGAGCATTCCTTCCAAGCCACGAAGATCGCGCTCTCGGCAAGTCAACGATCTTGGCGTTGCCCTAATTCGCGACGCGCCGTTTGTGATTGAGACCGACGCTTGGAAATTTGGGGTGGGCGAAAGGCGATGCAAGACGGGCACCCATTGGCATACTTGAGCAAAGCTCTCGGCCCCAAAACACGTGGTCTGTCCACATACGAAAAGGAATACATGGCCATTCTTCTTGCAGTGGATCAGTGGCGCTCGTACCTTCAGTTCCAAGAGTTCACGATCCTCACGGACCAACGCAGTCTGTCCCTGCTCGGCGATCAACGCCTCCATACTCATTGGCAATAGCGCGTGTTCACCAAATTGCTCGGGTTACTGATCATCGGATCGTGTAATGCAGGGCTGGGTCGTCCAACCGTGCCGCCGACGCTCTGTCCCGACACCCCGCGCCTCCTGCTCAATGCGCGGCCATATCGTCTGTGTCTCCTTCATGGGTATCTCTTTGTGTTGGCCAGCTATCGTGGTGATGAAGCCGCTTCTAAGATTCTGTCCAAGCTTGCTATCTCGAGTGGTTCAGTTCCTCACTTTACTCTCAAAGGCGGTGCATTTGCGCTATAAGAACCGCATTTGGGTAGGAGCTGATTCGGCACTACAGCAGCGTCTGATTTCTGAGTTCCATTCATCTGCTTGGGGCGGCCATTCAGGAGTGCCGGTTACCTGTGCTCGCTTGAAGCAATGCTTTGCCTGGACAGGACTCAAGACTTCTGTTCGTGAATTTGTGCAGCGCTGTACTATTTGTCAACAGTCCAAGGCCGAAAGGGTGAAGACTCCTGGTCTGCTACAGCCACTGCCGATCCCAGATTCTGCTTGGCAGGTGATCTCCCTCGACTTCATTGACGGATTGCCATTATCGTGATCATATAATTGCATTCTCGTGGTGATTGATATGCTGACCAAGTATGGGCATTTTATTCTTCTTAAACACCCATTCACTGCTCCTGATGTCGCTGAAGCCTTCTTTCATTCAGTATACCGTTTGCATGGTCTTCCTACTGCTATGGTCTCTGACCGCGACAGGATATTCACGTCTAACTTCTGGGATGAATTGTTTCGTGTGGTGGATGTGAAACTGTGCAAGAGCTCTGCTTACCATCCTGAGTCCGATGGCCAAACGGAGCGTCTCAATCAATGTCTGGAGACGTATTTGCGGTGCTTCGTACATGCATGCCCTGTCAAGTGGAGTAAGTGGCTTTCACATGCTGAATTTTGGTACAATACTTGTCTCCATTCTGCTATTGGTCGATCTCCATTCGAGGCCTTGTATGGATACACACCACGTCTACTTGCTGTGGACACATCTCTCCCTAAGACCACCGACGTCCAAGCTTGGGTCCAGGGCAGGTCATGGATGGATTCCCTACTGCAGCAGCACATCATCAGGGCCAAGTCTCGCATGAAGAAGCAGGCTGACATGCATCGCTCTGAACGGGTGTTCGCAGTTGGAGACATGGTATATCTGAAATTGCAGCCATATGTGCAGACTTCTCTTGCTCCACGTTCGGTCGAGAAATTGTCCTTCCGCTTCTTCGGTCCATACCACATTCTTGATCGAATTGGATCGGTGGCTTACAAACTGGAGTTGCCTGCTCACTCCTTGGTGCATCCGGTGTTCCACGTCTCCCAATTGAAGAAGGCCGTCGGCGCATCTCACCAGGTAGTTCCCACCCTTCCATCTGATTTTGCGCTACACTTGGCTCCCGAGACAGTGCTGCAGTCGCGCTGGTCAGCGTGGTGCTTTGTGAAAGTGCAGCGAGTTTTGGTCAAGTGGAACAACTTACCCAAGGAGGTCTCTGCAGGGAAGACTTTGATGCGGTTCGCCAAGAGTTTCCCCTTCACCGCTTGGGGGCAAAGCATTCCATGGAGGGGATGTCGGCAGCCAAGGCGATCCTTCGGACTTGGGCGAAGAAGAACAGGGTCGGCCCAAGTCGTCAAGGCCCAGGAAGGCGAATGAGAGATTCGTTGGTTCACGAGTGGACTGTGTGACTTTGATCCGCCTGCTTGGCGTGAACGGGCAAGGCCCATGTATCTCTTTAAAGGCTAGCCGAGACGGCAGCTCGAATCATCGATTGTAATGAACCATTTTGAATTCCTTCAATTAAGCATTCGTCCGTCGTCGTCTACCTCCGTCTCATCCTTCCTCAAGCTCCGATTCCTCCCTTCCTTCCCTTAACTCCTGGTCCGAACCCTAGCTACCCTACTCAGTACCTTACAACGTGCACGGTGACCTCGCTCGGTGTACAGTCAGTTCGGCGTGTTTGGTGTCCACAGTCGATGACATTCCTTGTCTTGGACTCTTTTTATTACAGACGGAGACAAGAGCTTTTTATATAACCAACTTCTCAGACAAGACGCGTTTCTTGGACTCACGTACGGGTGGACCTTTTGGCTTTTATATTTAAATTAAACAAAACATTTCCACCAACAAAATAAAGCCAACTTCGTATACCTCTGCTAACCCAGCTGCATGCATCTGAATTAATATATCTCATCGATCCAACTGCTGATGGCCGGGCAACCACGAGAAATAAAGCAACGTATGTAGGTTTAGTGGCTTACGTACGTACTCAAATGAGAAATAAACATAACCAAAGGTGACATGTGTAACTAGGTGCATAGCAAAAACAAAGTATATCAATATAAGCCAAAATAAACTATAATTTGGAACAGATGGAGTAGAATTTAGACATATTTTTTTTGGAATAGTGACATGTGAAATGCATATGCAACGGTACTATAAATATAGTAAAAAAAGGAGAAACATGTTAGTATTCCATTAGAAATAGCAGATGGTTGAAACAAACATAACCAAAGGTGAGACTGACTAATCATCTCTAGTCTCTAGAAGTATAAAGATTTTTAGCAGGGACTAATGACTTGGTAATTTGTTATGATATCATGAAATCAAAAGGCGGTAAAAACCGTGTCTTTGCAGCTAGTTATGCAAGATATTGCGGACATGCATGTGGGCATGCAGCCGACGAAGCCGTACGTCCCTTTCATGAGGTCATCGAAGACGTAGGGCATCCGCTGGGTGTCTCGATCGCTCGACGACTCCAGTGTCGACAGTCGATGTCACCGTGACATTCCATGTCTCTTTATTACAGATGGAGACAAGATGAGGCTCTTTTTTTACATAAGGGGTTGTTTGGTTTGAGGGACTTTTTAGTCCCTAGGACTAAAAACGAGTCCCTAGCAAACAAAGGGAGGGACTATTAGGGACTTTTCATCCATTAGTCAAAAAAGACTTTCTTGGTAGGACTCTTTTAATAGTCCTTGGGACTAAAAGGTCCTAGGACTTTTCTAACCAAACACCCCCTGGAACTTCTCAGACAATACTCTTTTCTTGGACTCTTTTTATTATGGGTGGACCTTTTGGCTTTTTTTTTTAAAGAAAAACATGGGGAAAAAAAGGGAATTTTTGCAATGCCATATTTTTTTTTTTTTGATATAAAAATAATACTATTTTGTATCCACCGCAAGTGACCTGTGTCAGCTACTAGTCACTTAAATAGCATGCATTCTGATTGTTCTGGACACATACATACATAGCGCTACATATTGCATGCAGTGGCAGTACAGACTAGTATATTCGATCGGTACACATATGACTGCAGGTACGTACGTCCAACAACTTTATTTTGGGCAAGAGTATATGAAAATGTTGCCTTTATTTTTTCTTCAACAACTAATCTTGCATTGCGGTGATTTAAAATTAATGGCCAGTGAAACTTAGTATTGTAT
Organism: Hyparrhenia diplandra; assembly: GCA_015847255.1. Taxonomy (NCBI): domain Eukaryota; kingdom Viridiplantae; phylum Streptophyta; class Magnoliopsida; order Poales; family Poaceae; genus Hyparrhenia; species Hyparrhenia diplandra. The sequence goes on from JADLZK010009807.1 coordinate 176,604, forward strand.
TTTGATAAAGGGCCTGGAATGATTTTATTCTACAAAGCTCAAAAGGAAAGAGTACAGCAGCTAATAATTGGCATTAGTCTCTGCAGGCAGGCAGCACGTACGATCAGCTGGTCTCCATGCAGTCATGCATGGTCACCATCTTATCCGCCGTCCCTACTCAAGACTGACTCTGGGGCAACTTTTTTCAGCGAGGACGCAACAGATTCTGCCATGTATGCATGTGATGTTACATCTGAACTTTTTGCATGACACGATGAGAGGAGAGAGATGGAATTCGTTTCACCACGTTGACACTCCACGAGCGACGTTTGCAACGCCATTATATAGAGCCGGAGAGCAGGTCGATCGGCCTCCGGAAGCATCGTAGGAGGCGGAGGTGGTACGCGACGAGGTCCTACTTCCGCGGCGGACGGCTGCGCGCGCGCGGAGAGGAGGCGCTCTCCTTGCCGGCATATGGATTCCACGCGCGGCGCAGTCGCACGGCACCAGGTTAGCCGGCCCTTGTTCTAACTATATTGAGTTCTAACTATATTGTGTGCTCTTCACCACACAATGCTCTCTTATATTCAAGGAAAAAAAACATTATCAATGATTATGCAGACTAAAATTAGATACTCGGCTTGTTCTAACTATATTGGGCGGGCCAATATGTAGCCCTTATAGTAATTACTTATAAGCAAAAGTATACTATCAGTTGACGCAGCACAAAAGGTGGGAGTGGGAACGAGAGCGCGGTGAGCCGGGAGGCCTTGGGGACCTGGAGCCGCCGCGGGGGCCAGGCGGAGGAGCCGGCCGGCGGCCGCCATCGGCAGCGAGGCGGCGGCAGCGGTGTCCGGTTGGGCAGTAATTAAGCTCAACTTCCTGTCGCGGCGGGCCTAAGGCAAGGTCACTAGGGCTGGCCTTGCTGCAGGCAGGCGGATTGCAGGGGGGGGCGCGACAGAGCAGGATGCCATGATGGCATCCTTGTCAGAATTCAGGCGGCTGCGAGCCATTACATGGGGGTGGCTCAGTACACAGCCGGCGCGGTCCGTGGTGTACGTCAGCTTCGGCCGCCGCAAGCGCCATATCGACGGACAGCGGTTCCTGTGGGTGGCGAAGAGCACCGTCGTGGACCGGGACGCCGCCGCCGCCCGACCTGCTTGGGGACGGGTTCCTGGACCGGACCGCGGGGCGGGGGCGCTCGTCACCAAGGGGTGGGTGGAACAGGAGGAGATCCTGCGGCACGGCTCCGTCGGCGCGAGAAGCGCGCATGCCGTCGGCCCTGCCCGGCCGTGAGCTTATCTCAATAGTGTTGCATGTCGCACTTAGAAGTTTTAAAATTTTTTGAAACTTTACACACCAATAGTACTACACTAGATGTGCACTATACCAAAATTTGAGATTCAAACAACTTTTGTAATAATTCATATGAAAAAAACAAATTTCATCCATCCTTCCATTTTGTCCTCTAGTGGCTGAAATTTTTTTTTCATATGAATTTTACAAAAAGTTGTTTGAATCTCAAATTTTGAGACAATGTACATCTAGTTTAGTACTTATTGGTGTGTTTCAAAAATTTTAAAAAAAAGACGACATCTTGCAAATTATTAAGATCTTCGGCGGATCGCCAGCCGACGACGGCTGGTCAAGATTCCACCTCCGTCGGCCTTTTCATCAGCCACTGCGGGTGGAACTCCGTGACGGAGGTGGCGGCGTTCGGTGTGCCCGTGCTGGCGTGGCCGTGGTTCGGCGACCAGCGCGTCAATGCCGCCGTCGTGGTGCGCGGCGGGCTGGGCGCGTCGCGTGGGAGGAGCGCTGGACCTGGGATGGGTCCAACCGTACGATCCAATGGAGCCCCTAATCCAATCCAGTCCACGCCTACAAAAATTTTTATCACCAGATCGAATCGCCAAAGCAGAACGGGGCTGGCTTCTGGGCTACCAATTTTAGAAGGCGGCGTGTATTTCCTTTGCTTTGTTTGGTAGATGGGCTGCGAACATGTTGGCCTGCTAAAATCAATTGGACGGTGGGCGCACAACTAATACAAAATGTTGCTAAAAAAAACTTATATAAAAAATGTTGTGTCAGTTTACATGGGTAGGTGCCTAGGTGGATAGTTCCAGGTTCGGTCCATGGAGAGCAACCACCCCCATCGTGAGTAACATAGTCAATTTACAAACTGAACGGCAACGGAGTGGTATCATGGTATGCGAGAAAAAAAAAAATTAGGTGTACAGAAATAATAATAATATAGGTCGAGAGGCACCAGGAGATCGAGTTCCAGTTCACTTCCCCCAACCAAATTTTCATTTTCTAAAATTCATGGATGTTCACCTTTCACCTTTATATGTGAATATATACTTTTTTTATAGAGGTAAATGCACGGGCCCTCGAACTTTTTTGGGTCAAATAGCCCCCCGAACTTCAAAACCGGTCATCCGGCCCCGAACTTGCAAAACCCGTTCACGGGCCCGCCGAACTTGCAAACCCGTTCACCCCAGGCCCAGTCCGGTTTTGCATGGCTGCATGGCACTGTTGCGGACGTGATTTGCTCTGATAATCCCGGATTTACTACAGTAACCGCGGTTTTGTTTTTCCCTTTTCTAATTAATTTATTTCGATGCGAATCTTGAAAAATCATAACTCTTCGATACGACATCGGATGAAGATGATTTTTATATAAAAATTATAGCCCTCGGCGAGATCTATAACTTTTTAGTTTTGAATTTTTAATTTGATGACGTTAAGGTGCTCAAAAAAATTATATAAAATTACAGCACTATAATAATCGCGTACTTACGCTTGCCGCACTATAAAATTACAGCACCATAATAATGCGACAAGCGAAATACGTGATTATTATGGTGCTGTAATTTTATATAATTTTTTTGAGCACCTTAACGCCATCAAATGAAAAAATTCACGAGGATATGCTACACGTTATATTACGGTACCGGTTTCCAAATTGACACCGCCGTGCACCAACACCGGCGTGACACGCAACCACACAAAAGAAAACACTTAACGTGATGTATTTTCTATTTTATTATGGCTGTCAACATCAGACCACGAAACTAAACCCATCAAATGAAAAAAATTCAAATGATAATTTTTTTGAGCACCTTAACGTCATCAAATGAAAAAATTCAAATGATATTTTTTTTTTGAGCACCTTAACGTCATCAAATGAAAAAATTCAAAACTAAAAAAGTTATAGATCTCGTCGAGGGCTATAATTTTTATATAAAAATCATCTTCATCCGATGTCGTATCGAAGAGTTATGATTTTTCGAAGATTGAGACGAAATAAATTAGAAAAGGAAAAAAAACAAACCGCGGTTACTGTAGCAAATCCGGGATTACTGTAGCAAATCACGTCATAACAGTGTCATGCAGCCATGCAAAACCGGACTGGGCCTGGGGTGAACGGGTTTGCAAGTTCGAGGGCCGGATGACCGGTTTTCAAGTTCGGGGACCTATTTGACCCGAACCCACGCAAGTTCGGGGGCACAGGGTGCATTTACCTCTTTTTTATATATATCCGGTCTAAATTCTTTTTTATACATTTAGCGTATATGTTACATGTAAATAAACATCATATTTCATAATATACATATGTGAAAAATAATAGGCTGAGAGGGAGATGGTCGTGGCGGCGCCCGGCCGGCGCCGACCACGTCGAGGCGTGTCGGCGATGCGAGCTCATTTGGGAGACAAGATCGCTATCGGTGTCTTAGTCGGACTAGGACTTCGCCCGTCGTCGTCGTGCTCCTCGTGTTGTCACGTTCACCGGGCCGCCACCCACGCCGCCGCCGCCGCCGCCAGGAGCTAGCGGTGACGCCGAAGCCGGGTGTCTTCCGCCACTGGCCGGGCGACACCGAAGCTCTGGCGGCGGGCGCCGCCAGTGCCGATACCGCGCGTGGGCGACATCGGGCTGAGGTGGCCCGTCCCAAAGCGGTGGGCGAGCTTCGGTGGCGTCCGCGGTGGGCGGCACAGGGCGGGCGTCCGGCGGCACGAAGCTTCGGGTCGCCCCCGGGCGACCACAGGCTCGCGGGTGTCGTCCGCGGCACCCGCACCGCCGTCGCGGCGGCCCCCCGCCCGACGCGGTGGTCTCGGCAGTTTCGGCTTGGTTTGAGCGGCGGCGATGCGCGGTGAGGAGGAGACAGCGGCGGACGGCGGCGTGGGGGACGATCGTCTTCCACGGCTCTCCAGCGAGGAGTCCGCCGCCACCGACCTTGGCTGCACGACGCAGGTGGGCCCTCCCCAGTCCGTCGTCACGGCGAGGAGGAGGAGGAGGAGGAGGTTGCTCTACTTCCGCGCAGGTACCGTGGCGATCGAGGTACATATCTGGTCAAATTTGGTTTTAATATATTATTAATCTCCATTCAAATTCTTTTAATTCAAATTTTTTTAATTTAAATTGCAGGACTGTAGATTGAGACTGCAGGTGATGGATTTGATCAGATTCATATAGATATAGGAATGTGTGTACATGTATATATATATATGGACATACTCTGCTATCCATAAGCATAGTGGTGCCCGAGTGGGTTCAGGAGGTTCTAAATAGCTACGAAATGGGCTTGAGAGTGAAATAAAGAGGAGAGATTTTTTTTTTTTTGATAACAAATAAAGAGGAGATTGAGAAAGTGAAGGACAAGCCGGCTGAATGGCTATTACAGGCATGTATGTAATTGCTCGAAAAAACAGACATGTATGTAAATATATATATCTCGTGGCACCCGCGCCTCCACTATAGTATATCACCATCACATCACCCCTTACGCTCGTGGAATCGTGGCTTTGTTTTTTTTTTTATAAGACTATAAAGCAAATCTCCCAGCTTACTACTCCTGTGGATATACATATATTGAATTATGTTTTCTACCATTCAATCAAGTGTCATTCTCAACCGTTCGGGCCACGTCACCCCGAATCTCCTTGGCCATCGGATCCCCACGATCCACGTCGCATGTTTCTCGGAAAACCCTCCCTTTTATTTATTTGAAACCTCCAACCAGTCCACCTAGGCCCTCTATACAGTAACCAAGATTAATTACTCCCTCCGTTCCAATTTATAAGTCGTTTGACTTTTTAAATCCTAAGTTTGACCACTCGACTTATTCAAAAATTTGTTTAAATTACTATTTTTTTTTGTTGTGCCATGCTTTACTAATAAAAGTTCTTCAAGAAGGACTAAAATTTAACTATATTTGTACAAATTTTTTGAATAAAGCAGTGATCAAACTTGAGTTTGAAAAAGTCAAGCGACTTATAAATTGGAACGGATTTAGTAATTTTTTAACTCTTTACACCCCCTGTAAAATGAAAAAAGGTTGACCTTTTGCACTTAACTGCCCGCCTCCACCTTTTGCGAAAATACCCCCTTTCGCATTCCGCTCTCCGTCTCTTCTCTCAAAAAAAAAAAGGCTCCCACCGTCCCACGCCCGAAATCCTGGTTCTATCCTCTCCCACGCCGCCGTGGGCGGCGGTGGCCGGCGCGGCCGCGGAGGGAGGCGGGAGGGCGGCGGCTTGGCGGCGCGGCGGTGGCGGCGCTGGGGCGGAGCTGGCGGTCGGCCCCGTCGCCCCCGGCCCTCTCTCTTTCTCTCCGTCTCCATGTCTCCTCTCCGGTCGGCTCCATCGCGGTGATGTCTCCATGTCTCTTTTACCTTCTTCCATGTATACCATATATGGTTTTTTTTTTCTCGAACACGACTTCACGTGTCATTTTCATTAAGAGAAAAAAGGCCATGACCGGCCGAACAACACAAAACAACTCAACACTACAACACAAGGCCTTACGCACACAACATGACCACAGAGAAAGTGGCCACAACAACAAAGCAAGAAGGAGGAGGCCACCCCAACTAACCACGAGAACACAACTAACGGTGACGAGCAACATCGCTAGGCCGGCGCCTTTCGGGGAGTCGCCGGTTGGATAGAAACGATGATGCTCCGTCGCCGGCACCCACGCCGAAAGGTCATCAGGGGGGCGTCACACGCTCGGCGGCGACGCCCGAGGTGGATCAAGCACGCCCGCCCGGTGGCCGAAGGCCGCAACGACGGCGGCGATAGCATTGTTGTGAACCCCGACGATTCCAAGCCGGCGAAGACCGGTGGCCCAAGGCAGCCGGCGGCCCGCGGCGACGGCGGAGGCGTCAACATCCAAGCATGCCAAGATGAGCGTTGGCGAAGTTGCGACATCGCGAGGGGCGAAGGGGACGAACTAGGATGAAGCGGTGGCTTCGGTCGCCAGGGCACACGGCGTCGGAGACCCACGGCCAAACAACGGCGTGGCGGCGATGGCGTCAACCCAACGCATAGGCGGGTGAGGGCGACGGGCGCGGCGGAAGGAAGGCGGCGGGGCGGCGATGGAGATTACGGGGCGGGCCGCATGGCGGTGCCGGAGCTCGGAGGGTTCAAGCGGAGCCTTCAGGAAGGAGGTGGCGCCGCGGGCGCCAGCGGCGTTGAGCACCCATCGAAACGCGTTCTCGAGCCACTCGCATCCGCTACCCGACGGCACAAGAACGACGCCTTCAAGAAGGAAATGACGCGTGCCGCCGCCGTCGTCGGCCCAAAGGCGAGCTTGGGAGGAGGTTTTCACCCGACACCATCGACCGCGCCCGCCCCAGCAGCGTGAAGTCCTCAAGAGACAGTAGCACCACGCCGCCCACAGCACTCCTGAGCCGGAGCCGCACACAGTCGCCCCCAACACAAGGCGGCCCGGCCGGCCTAGACCTTCCACCCACGGCGGTGGGGTGGCTGGCGCTGCCGGGCGCGGCGTGGCCCTTCTTCCAGCGCACGGTGATGGTAGGGATATATTCTACGTACATGGTTGGCTGCTTTATCAGTTCAGAAATTGGAGTTGGAAAATGCAGTTTCTTGATTGAAACCGACTAATGTCACTTTTTCCATTCCTGCAAGAAAATGTTCAGTGCAGAAAATGCCATTACTTACGTTCCTGCAACAAACTGTTCTAGATATGGTGGTTGCAAAGCTAACCCATTAAATGGTCGATTCAGCCATTATTATGTAGCCTGCAATAAGCAAATTTCTTTGCTGCAACATGCTTAGGCTGAATTATTTACAGGTTTGCTGATGGTTTGGTATCCTATTTATAGTTTTTTTTCCAGCTCTTTCAAGTATATTTGCCACAGCTGATTGGCTATTGTGCAAATCAATAGTTTCAGTTCGTGTTTTACGGGTTACCTATCTTTATATGACTATAGGTCTGTAACCACTATATGTATCAATAGAATAGCACGTTGCAGAATAGCGTTAACATGTGTGCTTAATATCCTGCTGCTTGCTGGACTGAGGTAAATACTTAGTTTTCCAGCTTATTAGGTTCATCTCAAATCACTCTTTAATTTCCTAGACATAAGAGTTTAAGCAGATAGGGATGCTGGCCCACTGATTTACATTGTGTGCATTTTCAACAGAATAATTACATTGCCTGATGCACTTTTCCTTCAGTTTACATGACCCTCATAGGTGCTAATCTCAATGAATTATTCTCAGATTATTTGAAGTCATGGTCCACGATATTATGTGTTCTCACAGAACACTACATTTGAGGATCTTGCAGCCCACGTTGCAGTATTGGTTGGCAGACCAACCCAAGTTATCTTTACCAGAAAAGCAGAGTTGGCCAGCACACTCATTGGTGAATCTGTACATGTCACTGGGTAAGATTTCTTGGTTCCAAATATCGGAGTAACAGCTCAAAACTGATTCTGCATATCCATTGACCTGAAAAACATCCTGAGTATCGATTTTTTTTTTGTTATCAACATATAGAATATTTGCTTGCCATCTATCAAAATATATGATGAACTATGTGATTATATTGTCATTAATAGTACCTTGCTGCAAACTTTCCACCTACAGAATTAAGTTGTTGATTTGGCCTATCTAATTTTTGGTCGCTCATTCTTGCCTCTTCTCTTTAATCTATCCTGTATTTTTAAAGTTCATTGACATCTTTGATCTATCCTATATTGATTCTTGCCTCTGTGGTTTTGTTGGTTCACATCTTGGTCCAACTTTGGCAAATCCATAGCAACACTTGCTAAAATTGTCGCTTGCTAATATATTTTAAGAGAATGCGCAACATGCTGTGTGACTGTAAATGCAATAGCTATTATTATGTGTCATGGGCATTGGGTCCATGGGATAATTAGAGTTATGCTTTTCATGGCCGAGATCCGTCCTCAAGGGCGAGGTTTTGCCCCTCTGCTGCCTAGGTTTTTAGAGTACCGGAGAGAGAGAGATTAGATTGGTTGGATAATTCATTGCTTGCCCTGTATTGTGCCTCCTGGGCTGATTATAAAAGGGTACATAGGACTAACACCTCTTGTGCCTAGACAAACAAGATATTTTTGACTAGGATGATGGAAGCTGCATTAGACAGAGCAATGAATTGATAGCGAGGCTTGTGGACTGTGGTCATCCATGTCATATTGCAGTATGCAAGAGTTGCCATCTTTCCATCCTGATGGGCAACAGATGTCATCTGCGGTCACCTCCCATGAGTGGACTCTGCATCGCGTTGCAGATGGGTGATTGGCCAGCAAATTTAGGTATGATATGCCTTCTCTTTCGATTTTGCATGTTTCCAGTTTTTATATATGGAGCCGTCAATTTATAAAGTACTACATCTAAATATCAATTACATGGCCTTCTGAATTTCTGTTTGACAATTTTTTTTTGGCCTGCTACATGTCATCTAAAGAGGTGCCTTCGCCTGTACCAATGCTACCTGATAAGAAAATATTGCTGTGACATTATCAGTTAGCAGGTACTGTACATGCTACTGACTTGTACTGTTTAGTCCCATGCCATCCTGTTATTGTACTATGTTATCCCTTGATTACTTTCAGAAAGAAGATGCTTTACAGAAAAGTGTTTCGGATTTCCCTGGTAGTATATTCAATGCCTGCAAGTTAGCAACAGATCACCTTTCATGCTCTCCTTTTCCATTATTGGTCGTGCACTCCTTTGCCTCAGGAAATATAAATATAAATATGTATACTTTACATGCTACTATTTTTTTTTTTTCCTGCAAATGCCAGCTTTGTCAGGTCATACCAGCGAGAAATATTTTCTAATTTTTTTTCCAGGTTTGGTTGCAGAATGAGGACACCAATGCAAATTCGAAGCGCACATACATAATTTCAGAGGGAAATTTGTCACGTGTTTATTTTAAACACTTTATAGTGTGGACATATTGTAATTTCTGATGGCATATGCACCACAAAAGAGGAGTACCTGCAGTGGAGCGACTTCTTGGAAACATGGGCCAGAACATCATGATGATAACTGTACTTTGATCATGTGTAGATAGCAATTGGCATTGTGTGATCATGTTGGATTCATTGGTTTTACACCTGAGATTGAGATTTGAGAGGCGACATCTAGATTCTGTGTTTTAAGGATGAACAAAGAGTGTACTGGTGGAATTTCATATACATGTGGTCTGGTGTCATGGTTAATATTGTTGTTGTCAGTACATTGGGTTGCCGTACAGACATATTGATCTTTTCAATCTTGTTTGAAATGTACATGGTGCGTAACAAATTTTTGGCTTGGATATTGGGTTTCTTGTTGAGACGAAATGTACATGTGGTCTGCCCCAGCTCCTCCCTCGCATCCTCCCGAACCTTCTCGCTTCTGTCACAAAATAAACCCGTCCCCGCCACATCCCCTTCCCTCGCTCCCTTGCCCCACCTACCGGCGCCCACGACCCCACCTACCGTTCATCCTCGTGTTCTTTGTTCGCCTCCACCTCGCACTTTGCCCTTCCTCGCACCATTTGTTGCATCACGGCACATCGCCACAGCGTTTACGTCGCAACACATCGATGCGGCGTCGCAGTTCCCTCACATCGACATCCACCGTCTCCTCGACCGCTCGGGCACATATCTTGGTGCCCCCGCAATGCCCGCCACGCTGCTCCGAGGCTGGCTCTCCGGCATCGTTGTGGGCGGTGAGGAGGAGGACGAGGAGAAGGACTCCAACCCCACAACAGCGGTGAAGAGGAAGAGGAGAACAACTTCGGTGGCTCACCAACTTCCTCTAAACTCCTCTCCAAATCAACCCACAGCGATATTATTGCCGTGAGCACCCTCTATCCCTTCTCGGCCTTAGAATCGAATCTTTTTGCGTTGTTGGGAATCGGATTTACGATAACAATCAAATTGATTTTGGTCTGTAGAGTGCGATGAATTTGTTGGGGCTTTTCGGGCCATAGAAATGATGCGGCAAGCTCCTACTTCTCGAGGGGATGAATATGTGATTCCAATCGAGGTTTGTTGACCGAAGAACTAGGGTTAGGGTCTCAGATACATGTTAGTTTATGGATATTGTCATATCATTGGCCTTCTAATTAATTTTTTAGTTGTCGTAGTTTTAGGTATAAATTAATCCTCTAGAATTGCGACTTTGGATGTCTATTTTACATATTAGTACTTGGTAGCGGAGCGAAGGAAAGACCTCACATTACATATGCGGAAGAAGCTTTTGAACGCAATATAAAGTGAATACCGCCCATAGCCAGGAATTCTTGAACAAGGAAGGGGCGGCCAGACATTACATACGCTAGAAAAACCTAAAATACGAGCCGGCTTCGAGCAATGAGATGAATAATTAAAATAACGCGGAAAAGTTTGTGACCAAACCTTAAGGGTTGTATTCCCCATAAACTTCTAGTTATTCTCTAGTATGAATGGTTCTAGTGATATTGCTGGTATTGCTGGAAGTCCAGTTTCATTTTGGATGGGAGTTCTCTGTCAGCTAGTGGGAGTCCTGCTATTCTCATTGTAGGCATAGTTGCTTCTTTCATCTAGCCCAGCATGCCATATAATCCCTTTTCCATGCCCGTTCTTTGACCTCTTTCTACACCTAAGTTAATGTCGATACAAAGTAAGCCAGCTGAGAACTAGTCCTCTCTTATCCACGAACAGATAGAACTCTTCTCCGATTTCGTACTTAGTTTGGCTGGAGAAGAATACATTCCACAGAAATGAGGGTTAACCTATTGTTTTGTCACTGTTCCCCAATCTGATATTCCTTAACTACGATCTTTCCTTGCTTTGCTTTCCCTCGCTCTACCCAGCCAAGGCAGAGCTCAATCTCTGTTTCTACTCTTCGACAAGCATCGCCTTCCGTTGAAAGAAAAGGTGGGTACGATTTTCCTATCCTCCCTATCTGCCTTCTTTCCCCTTGCATCTGTAGTTCAGGGTTTCTAACCAGCTTTCTCTCTTTCCTACGGAGAACAATCGGATCACTCCGAAATACATACCTGACTCTTTCTTGCTCTTCTACACACGACCCAAAGACACCTCTTAACATACCTGCAAAAGGCAACCCTTCGAGTCGACAAAATTAATAGAATTCTCCGCGAACGTATTGAACAACATATTAGGAAAGTAGGGACTGAGAATATCGGTAATAGACATAGACATATAATGCAAGGTTTCTGGATTATAATGCTGAAAAAACTACCTGTACATGGCTATAGCCAGTCCAAGATGGTAGGCACTTCAAAAGATGAAATTGTCACTGTTTCTTATGTCTCTCCAGTGCAATTTGTTTTGTGCCTCACGGCGGCTCTAGCTTGCTGCTTGTGCTTTGGAGTAGTTGCCACCAATCTGTTGTAAAAATATTTATAGTTGCCAATATCTGTTGTAATAACATTTATAGTTGTAAACAACCATTTCCAATTTCGATTCTCCAATTATAGCATTCTATCAGTAATTCCCGTACTGCACAGTTAAACCAAATACTGTAAGCTAGAATTCAGAACTTCTTCATAATAATATTTAGAATTCAGTTTGCATTAATTTGCATTCACTTGACCTAACCCATCTTTGTCATCTTCAGGGGTTCTAGGGAGATACAAATAAGGTTACATAGGTCTTTTTAAATAAATCCATATCACCTTTATGATTCATACCAATCATGATACATCCAACATACTTATCAATCGTATAAAATGTTATATTTCTGGCTTCTAGCCCTTGCGAAGCACAGGGTTCTCTGCTAGTTGTATTTATTGTATATGTACGTGTTCATATTTAATATGAAGCATGTATTGTTTTCTTGTCTCCGTTCATGGACCGCAAAAAAAACTTTACAGAACGTCACCGATGCCCAACATCGAGTGAGGGTTTAGGCTTTAGCATGCCTCATACTGGCCTAGGCCACCAAACATGAGCCGAGCGTGTACATGGTATCTCCTATCTGGCTTATGTCCGTCCGTCCATCTTCAGAGAATACCACAACAAAAAGGGGGTTCCCATTGCCGATAATGGGCCGTATTCGTCTTTCCAGGACCGGCAGGGATGGGCCAAATCGGCAACCTATCGCTCTAGGCAGGCCAATCTAGAATGGACCACGCGCGTCGGGCACGCCCCTGCGCGCCCTAGTATCACATCATACACACACATAGCGATGCAAGTACGTTTCCTTCACGAACGAGAGTTAATATTAATATCTTTTATTGTGGCCCTTTATTGACTACTAGATTTATCTCTCGTCCTTAGTGCCCACCAACTTGCTCTCGTCCCAGAAATGCTCTAGAAAATCCTGATCTGGTGCTGCCAAACTTTGGAAAAGGTAAATTGGAAAGCAAAAATTGATTAGTGCTAGTTAGAATGTAGTGTACCTTAGGTAGTTAACTATTGCATCCATTTTTCTTTTCTGACCGTACTTGATTCAGTTAGAACAAATAGATGATTGGACACAAATAGATCTAATAGAACAAACAAAACAAAATTTGGTCTATTAATATTTCATTTACAAATGTGAAATAATAGTATAGTCACAAGTATTTTTGTCTTAATAAGGTCATTCATATTAATATGCTAGGACATGACTATACTTTTAGATCTCATATATGCAATCGGAATATTAATAGACTTAACTTTTCCTAAAGAAATAAAGTATGGTCAGAAAATAAAAAATGGAGCCAATAATTACTACTCGTTTTAACTGGTACATAATATTCTCATTAGCACTAATCATTTTTTCTTTCCAATTGCCCTGTATTCATAAGTTCGGCGCAGCACAACCAGGATTTTTCTCGACCACTAGGAGGCCTAGCTGGGTGAGCATTTCACTAGGGCGATAAATCTAGTTGTCAACATAGGCGTAATAAATAAAATTAATATTAACTCACGTTAGGCTAACAAATAAAAAGGGTACTATGAAAAATTACATACAATATAGGACGTGATAAGCTTCCATAAATCATGTCGCTATGTGTGTGTTTGTCTATATATATGTGCCATTCAACACCTAAAGCAACGATTGTGTGTGAGGTCAGTTAGACAAGATAATTCACAATCCAACATGAATTCGAGGAACATTTGTGGAGCCTTGATGTTAATGTTGTTCCTCTTTGCTTTCATTGTTCAATGTAAGTCTCTCGTTATCAACTAATAGTTGTCATTGATTTTTTATCCATATTCTGATATATACTTCATGAACACGTGAAATCAAACAGCTCGTCCTCATCAGAAGCTCAATGTTGGATCTAAAAGGAGCACGGCGTATATCCTCACCAACACAACAACAAATCAAAATAAATTGTCACTAAAATTTTGTGAGGAGCGTCGGTGTTATAACCCAAAAAGTGTGCTGGTGTTGCTTGGCCTTAAAAACCAGATCAATGGTGTTACTACGATTTGCATGAATGTCAGACTGTGTGCCCTGGATGTAATCCCATCTGTCCGCCCGTTTGCTTCACCAACCGTATAATCTATATAACTATCGGTAGATTCAAGTCTTAAACTTTTAGTAGATCTGAATAATGTATTGAGAATTGATAATGCAAAGGGATTCATATGCTATTTTCACTTGATTGCACCCCTTTTTCACGTTTTTGTATGTAACCTACTCCCTCCGTCCCTTTTTAGAAGTCGTTTTTGGGGTGCGTCTGCGGTCAAATTTTTTTTCAACTTTGACTAAGTTTGTAGAAAATACGTGTAACATTTATATCTTCAAATAAATTTATTAAAAAAACTAGACTTATAGATCTTTCTAATGATACTAATTACTTAGCATAAATATTTTATATATTTTAATATATAATTATCGGCGATTTAAAAATGTTGACTTCTGGGGAAGGCGAGAATGACATCTATTTAGGGACGGAGGGAGTACTTTGATTCTACAATGTCGTGTCATTGCTCTTGATCCCTAGTACCCTTTGCTGGAATTGGTTTTCGACAAAAAGGGCAACCGGCAATCAAGATGGCAACGGGTAAATACCCGACGGGTAGTGCCCACCGTACCCGCACCCGAGGAGAGTAAATCTTACCCGTCGGGTTACCCGTATCCGCATGCGGGTAGGAAAATCATTCCATACCCGTACTTTCGCGGGTAAATTCTACCCGACGGGTAACCCGTACCCGCGAACATACCCGAGTATGACATATGAAATGCTTTATAAATTCAAATATTTAATAAATATTAGGTCAATATATGTGCACAAAAGCAAATATAACATCAATTAGCAATAATACTAGTGTTATATATGTAGACTTTAGTTGAATTGGCTCAAATTCTAGTGTTATATGGGCCAAATGTATTATGATTGTTAGTGATATATGCGGGTATTTATTACCTCCGGGTAGGCGGGTATGGGTAGCATACACCCGCACCGCACCAGCGCATCCCGACGGGTAGTAGATTTATTCAATAATGTACCCGCGGGTAGAAAAATCATTCCACACCCGCATCTTTATCCGGTAAAACCCGTCGGGTACTTGGGTTTCGGGTACCCGTTGCCATTTTGAACCGGCAGTGATGTGGTTTGTCTATCACTGCATGTTCCTAACCTACAGTGAAAGCATCATTATTGTCGGTGCAAGTGTACAACGCTAAGCCCACTAGTAATAGCATCACGGTCACTCCTAGGTAAGGTTGAAAACTAAAACGAAATTTCCGACTGAATCGCATCGTTTTCTACACTAGATCCGATCATTTTCACTTTTCTCGGAAAAAATCGAAAAAGGTGCGAAATTCGGACAGAAAATTCGAAAACGGAGCGAAATTCGGTTTGAGCCTTTTTCGACCGATTTCTACATTTCTATATTAAATTCGAATGCAACCGTATTTGAAATTCGGTAGGAACCGAATTTGCTCCAATATTCCATACAGCCTACAGGTCACAAAGCCCAATACAAGCCCAGCCCGAGTTCACAATCTTGTCTTTGCCTGACCCCTCCACTACGACGTCTCCAATTCATCTTCCTATAGTGAAAGTCCAGCTACAGATTTTTTTGACCATTTTAGACGTCCTTGATACTCGGCTATTTTAGACATCCTTGATTATTCGATATTTCGTATTGAATTTTCGTATGTCGGCCGTGTTCGACATAATTCCTTCGAATTGGTTCGATTTGAAAGATCATAAGGTCGTTTTCATTTTCCGTCCTTGATTATTCAGCTATTTTAGACATCCTAGATTATTCGGTATTTCGTATTGAATTTTCGTATGTCGGCCGTGTTCGACATAATTCATTTCAATTGGTTCGACAAAGATCATAAGTTTGTTTTCATTTTCATGTCCTTGATTATTCGGCTATTTTAGACATCCTTGATTATTCGGTATTTCGTATTGAATTTTTCGTATGTCGGCCGTGTTCGACATAATTCCGCTCGAATTGGCCCGATTTCGAAAGATCATAAGTTCGTTTTCATTTTTTTGTTTCTAGCTATACCATTTTTCGCTTTCGGCGTTCAGTATTTAAATATGAAAGTAGAAAAAAAAAAGAGGAGTTTGTCGACCGTTTCCGGCCGTTTTCATCCTTACTCCTAGGTTTACTATCTACCCACAGTAATAGCATGGAGGTCACTACTAGTTCGGTGACTTTAACCTACAATTATCTTCAGTTTGCACGAGCCGGTTTATCAGCCGTAAAACCATTTGAACAGGATAAACAAAATCGTAAGTGCTCAATCATAGATCAGTTGGCTAAGTTCCTTGTGGTAGAACTTTCCCACTGGGTTTTCGCCGTGAGGCGGTTCGTGCTTATCCATGTAGATGGTGGCGCATGGGATTGGGATGTGGTGGCACTACTACAAAGAGGCACTATAAGAACACCTCACTTTTTAATAGGAGCCATTTTTCATTTTGATCCGCCCCTCGTGAACATTGTAGGGCGGTTGGTGCTCGAGCCGCCACTACTATTAGCGTGGGCGGCTCCATCACCACCGCCCCTACTAATGTCCACGGTAGGCGGCTCTATATTGAGGCGCCACTATAATGGGTTGACGAATTTTCAATGACACACTAAAATTATTTTTTAAAAAAAATGAGCTCTCGGATGGGAAAATGACCAAAATAAAAGATGTAGATCTCGAAAAGTTATGAATCTTTATTGTAGCAACTTTTTCATTTGACTTAATTCGATGCCTCAAAATGCGGGGTTTGAATGTCTAAATTTTGTATTTTTCAAACAACCTCGGATGGAAAAAACTTCCTAAATAAAAATTGTAGATCTCAAAAAGTTATGAAACTTTGTAATTGGCCAATTTTTTATTTGAAATCATCTAGTCATGCAAAACCTACGTTCAAATGTCTCAAATTTGAAATTCAAATTCCATAAACGACCTCGGACGGAGAAACATCCAAAATAAAAATTCTAGATCTTGAAAAGATATGAAACTTTGTAGTGACCACTTTTTGATTCGAATCAGTTTAAGCCCTCAAATAATCAATTTTTACTTTCGAATTTGTATAATATGTGGGGATCCAGGAATGGGAGTATGGACCCACATGAGTGCTGTAGCGTGGTGGTGGGGACTCTACGGCGAGCCAGGGTTCTTGGTCGCGGGTCGTGAGGATGGTGGGTGGCTGACCGGTGGGAGCCTCGCCCCATTAAATAGAAATGTTTTGCTATTTTTTTTTAGAAAAAATTGAAAACGCGAAATCTGGAATCACAGTAGGGAAGCTCAAAGCTTTGAGACGGTTGCATCACCAACCGCTCTATGGTAGTTCCACGGTAGGAACAGAGAGTTAAGGGTGACGGACAAAACCGCCCCTATTGTACGTCACCAGCTGCCTCTGTAGTCTCTGTTCTACGTAGTGCGGGCGTGTTGACACTAGAGCTAGTTTCACCCAAATGTCGTGAGTTGTTGATGGGCTTGTGGTCGGTGAATCTCATTGTGTCTGGTCTGTAGTCTATACTCACGCGACGACGTGCTATTGTTGTTATTATCTTAATAGAATTGGCATATTAGTTTCAAATCTAAAACATGGATGGCGTTTTACAGGTCTTTATGGTTTCTGCTCAAACAGGGGGCTGACTACGGCTTGGGCACAAAAACCAAGAAATTGTGTGAAATAGACAAGTGGGCCCTAATATATATATATATATATTTTTTGAGAATAACACGGTTCAACGGAGGACGCTCACAACACGCACGCACACTTATCCCTATGAACACACGTCACTGAAACCCTACCCCTATGAGCACCTCCAGAAGGACCGGCATCGGCAGATCCGGAGATTCTCGAAGTCACCATTGGCGCCTCGCCGTCGACGGGAACGTCGCTACCACTTAATGCATAACGCCGGAAATCTGGGAAAATCCCAAGAAAAGATGCAAGCACCGAGGATTTGAACCCCGGTGGGTAGCCCCACCTGGACCGCCCTACCATTGGACTACAAGGTATGGGTGGGCTGAGAGAAGGTTGTGCGACCTTACAACCGTTTTGTTGGTACGTATTATAATACTTGTTCTCAGTGGCCTGAGGCTAATGCCCGAGCCCTAAGCCTTTTTTTTAAACTCAAATCATAGCCGAATAATACGAACTGACTCTGATAATAATAATTATTATTATATTGTCATTGTCAAAACCGAAATTCGGTTTCGAAGGGTATTAATATGTGGCCATGATAGGTCTAAGTGTAGTAGTGACAGCTAGTGTTACTGCCTTTTTTTTGTTTTGTATATGGCGGATTTTAAAGTTTATATATGTAGACACAAGGATCATGTGACACAAGGAGCAGTGGTTAGGTATCCCCGGCAACGGCGTTTATTTTCCTTTTTCTTTTTGTTCTTTCTGTCGTTTTGGCCCATTCGAGGAATTTACTACAAGCCCATACTTTACCAGAGCCTAGCTAGCAGGCCCATGAATAAATGAAAAAAAAAAAACGTCGCATCGCGTGCTCCCCTGGCCCTGGTTGCTGCTGCTTTGCTTCTAGACACTTCCACATGGGTCGAGCGAGGTATCTACCCGCAGTTTCGCGAACAGCACCCCACAGTAGTCTGATTTTGCCGATTGACATCCTCCTCGTGTATTTTGGACGAACTCCTCATATACGTACTGTGTACGTACATACGTATGCTTCTGATACAACGAGTATCCTCCTCATGTCAATCATGCGGCAGTCCGTATATAAAAAATGAATGAAAGGGAGCCCATGTCGTGTCCAAAACCTAGCTGATCGAACACGTACATTTTGATTTGTCAATTTTATCTGTGCGTGTGTCAATACTTTGTAGATATAAACTCCTTCTGCAAGCGATAATGTAAATTATAGCTTCAAAGCTTACAGTAGTTCTTGCTTGCTTCTATTATGCTGTATGTTAGAAAATGGTGTAAAAGCACGCTTTGATATGTGCTTCCCTCAATCATAAATCACTGGGAGTTATCAATTTCAAAACGTAGCCACTAATTTAATTCTAACAAAGCCTTATTTTGTAAACTATATTTTCAAAACAAATCCATCTTTACCAGTTGATCAAGTGCAATGGAGGAATCTAACCACATAGAAACTAATAACTTGTAGCCAATGCTTAGAGCAATTGGCCGGATTGAGGGAGAAGCAAAGTTACATGCTTAATTTTATCTTCCTAGGATAGTTTGCCATGTATAACGAAAATTCTCACACCTTTTTTAAGCCATATAATACTTTTTTTTTTTGAAACTGGAGGGTCAAGACCCTACAGGTGTTTTAGTTAGTTACGAATCAAATAGAATCACAAAATATGGTTCCAGTAATCAAACACTTCTCACCAAACCAAAGTGACAACTCGTGAGTCGTGACTGTAAACAAAGATGGCAAGTGTATTGTTTTTTAAAAAAATCGCAAGTGTACAACGGCTGTGCAGCAAATACGCATAACCTGAGGGGTGTACACGAGAATGTGCAGCACCACCTGCAGCCGTGCTAAACCCTGGCTGTGGCGTGTGTGTTTATTTAATACCTCATCCATCCCCTTCGTCCGCAAACCCCTCGCAGCTGCAGCGACCCAACCCTCACGAGGCTTATCCTCTCCGCCTCCGCGATCCCCCGGCTTCCCTCCAATCCATCCGCAAGCGCGTCGGCAAGGTGAGTCCCCAGCCCGCCCTCCTTCCCCGCGCCCTCGAATTCGAGGCTCCTTCCTCTGCGCTATCGGCGCTGCCGTGGTCTGAGGATTAGGTGAGGTGGAGCTGGAACTGGATAATCCCAGTTCGGTGGGTCATGGGTTTCGTCGCGAGGCGGGGTTTCGTGTTTGTCCGTGTACATGGTGGCGGCGCGTGGGATTTGGATGTGATGGGAGGCGAGGCGTGTTATTGAGCTAGTTTCACCCAAATGCCGTGGGTAGTTGGGGGCCTTGGGGCTGGTGAATCTCGCGGGGTCTGGTCTGTAGTCTGTATTCGAGCGACGTGATACTGTTTTAGCTTAATGGAATTGGCATATTAGTTTGGTTTCAACTCTAAAACATGGATGACGTTTTAGAGGTCTCTACTGTTCATGCACAAACAGGGGGATTGGCTGTTGGTGTGCTGGACTGGGATTCACTCTGTTTCGTTTGTCTGCCACTGCATATGTACATGCTTTGTGCATTGCCATTTGTGTGGTGGAATTTGTTTTTTGAAAAATTCAGCAATTGTATGCATGTTAGGCTACCATTATAGCACGTGAATTTGAAGTTCTGTGGTCATGTGTGCCACTGTGTATGTGTGTGTACCCTTCCCATTTGCATCAGAGGTAGCATATGTCTGCAGCAATGTGTAATCCACCATGCAATTTGTTTAGGTATTGATGCCTCACTACATGTAGCCAAGGCAAAGGATGTTGTATCCTATTTGTTCGGTCAAAAATGTGCTCGCGTGTTAGTTCCTGCTAGTGAGATGATCAGGTTATGGATTATATGTTTGTTCGATTGCTTTCTCATACTAACGTGACTCCTGCCTGCTGCACAGGTAGACATGGCTTCGACATTCGGTGCCACTTCTACGGTCGGCCTCATGGCTGCTCCTACCGGGAAGAATGTGCGCCTTCAGAGGAGGGCTAACTTCAGAGTAAAAGCAGCTAAGGAGCTTTACTTCAACAAGGATGGATCAGCTATCAAGAAGCTCCAGGTGAGCTTCACAGTTATCATCTGGCGCTCTTTTTTATTTGTCATATGACGATGTGCTGTTGACCCTTAACCAGACACTAATCGGTCTTCTCTATATTTCAGACTGGAGTCAATAAGCTCGCAGACCTAGTTGGAGTTACACTTGGACCAAAGGGAAGGAATGTTGTTTTGGAGAGCAAGTATGGCTCTCCTAAGATTGTTAACGATGGTGTTACAGTTGCAAGAGAGGTACAGTGCAATGCTATCATGGTTGTGCTTAGAATTTGTTTGGTAGCTGGTAAATTTACAACTCTGTCTATTTCTTTCATTCTTGTCATACTTGTTTTGCAGGTCATTTTTTATGACCCATTTCATGCATAAACTATAGAGGATCAACAGAAGCATATACTTGTTAAATGTTGTATATACAATATTGATGATGCACCATTAATTTTACAATACCCTCATAATCGTTGTTGTTGCAAAATATTGTTTTTGTTAATGAATTGAGTCTGTTCTGAAAGGCTTATGTGTTATCGTGCAAGTAGTATCACTTTTTTTAAAGTTCATGTTGAAACTAAGTAATAATTGTTATTCTGCAGGTTGAATTGGAGGACCCTGTTGAAAACATTGGAGCTAAATTGGTCAGGCAAGCTGCAGCTAAGACCAATGATCTAGCTGGAGATGGGACAACCACCTCCGTGGTCCTTGCTCAGGGACTGATTGCTGAGGGTGTTAAGGTGTGCAACTAGCTGAAATTTTTTGCTACTTGTACTGAATGATGAATTATTGTTTTCGAGGCTAAATACTCTCTTTTCCAGGTTGTGGCTGCTGGTGCTAATCCTGTTCAGATTACTCGTGGTATCGAGAGAAAACAGCGAAAGCACTAGTTGAAGAACTACGTAAGTTGTCTAAGGATGTTGAAGATAGCGAGCTGGCAGATGTTGCTGCAGTTAGTGCTGGCAACAACTATGAAATTGGTAACATGATAGCTGAGGCCATGAGCAAGGTTGGTCGGAAGGGTGTGGTTACCCTTGAAGAGGGGAGGAGTTCTGAGAACTTTCTCTATGTTGTGGAGGGAATGCAGTTTGACCGTGGTTATATCTCTCCGTACTTTGTAACAGACAGTGAGAAAATGACTGCGAGTATGAGAACTGCAAGGTAGCATGGAAAATCTAAGCTATCAACTTTTTTTTTTTTTTTTGCTTTTTATTGTTTTCCTATTTCAGACTATTAACCCTACTGTACTTTCATCTTCACTGTTCAGCTGCTTTTGGTTGACAAGAAGATCACACCAACATAAAGGGATCTTATCAATGTTTTTGGAAGAAGCCATCAGAGGTGGATACCCAATCCTTATAATTGCTGAGGATATTGAGCAGGAGGCTCTTGCTACGCTTGTTGTCAACAAGCTTAGAGGATCATTGAAGATTGCTGCCATCAAAGCCCCTGGTTTTGGAGAGCGCAAGACTCAGTACTTGGATGATATTGCCATCCTTACTGGAGGTCAGCTAAACTTCCTGTTCTAGAGCAACCTTATGGTCATCTATGCACCTTATTTATAAGCATTCTCTGTGTATGCAGCAACTGTAATCAGAGATGAAGTTGGGCTGTCACTTGACAAGGCTGATAAATCAGTCCTTGGAACAGCTGCAAAGATTGTCCTTACCAAAAGAGTCGACAACAATTGTTGGTGACGGCAGCACCCAGGAAGAAGTTACTAAGAGGGTTGCACAGATTAAAAACCTCATTGAGGTCAGTATGATCTTTTCCTGTTCTCTTTGCTCATTTGACTTTACTGCTCACGTGAAAGTCTGAAACTATGTTTTCATCAACCTAATCTGCAGGCAGCAGAACAAGAATACGAAAAGGAAAAACTCAATGAGAGGATAGCAAAGCTTGCTGGTGGTGTTGCTGTCATTCAGGTAACGCCAAGTACATGGATCATAAAGTTTGTGTTATTTGTTCAACGTTGTTATCGTCGATTCAATGTTGCCAGTATGGTGGATAACTGTAATTCATGTTTGCTGTTGCCTGACAGGTGGGAGCCCAAACAGAAACTGAACTAAAAAGAGAAGAAGTTGAGAGTTGAGGATGCGCTAAATGCAACTAAGGTTAGTTGTCAGAGTAATTAACCATTTTGTGCTGCTAGATTTGTATTTGTTCCATAAGAAATACTTCCTCTGATTACATCAAGGTTTATTCTGAGTCCAACCTAACTTTGACAGGCACAATGTACAATAGTATATAATAATCTTGAATTGAAAAAAAAAACATAGATTGAAAAAGTAATTTTCACGATAGACTAATTTTGTTGTCAATCTACTATATAATTTTTTGATATTATGGACCATGGTTAATGTTTAGATAGTTTACTTACAAAAATACCTAGATGGTCTTATATTATATTTGTGATTGGAGGAACTAAGATTTAATCCATATTCTTTCCTGAAGCATTCTGCATTTTCTGCCGATTGTTTTTTTTTTTTTTGGTACAGATCACTAGAATTGTTTCTTTCTCCTTGCAGGCTGCAGTCGAGGAAGGTATTGTTGTTGGTGGAGGGTGCACTCTTTTGCGGCTTGCAGCTAAAGTCGATGCCATCAAGGATACACTGGAGAACGATGAGCAGAAGGTGAAAACACAATCAGTAATCCCTTCATTTGAAGAGGAAACTACAGAGCACATCCTTGTTATACTTGAACCACTGGCATTCCAAACTGACATGCTGAACTGTCATTAGGTTGGAGCTGAAATAGTGAGGAGGGCCCTGAGCTACCCACTTAAATTGATTGCTAAAAACGCTGGTGTCAATGGCAGCGTTGTCACTGAGAAGGTAAAGTTTGTTTACTGAAAATCTCACGCATGTACCACAGTTCATGGCATGGATCTGAATCTTGTGTAAAAATGTTTGCTGCACCAGGTCCTTTCTAACGATAACTTCAAGTTTGGTTACAATGCTGCTACTGGACAGTACGAGGACTTGATGGCTGCTGGTATCATTGACCCCACCAAGGTTCGTGGCCCTAGCCCTATGGCTTTTCTTATCTGTCTGCATGAATACTAGTTAGTTGATCTTGCAACTTCAGCCATCAATGCTTGTTCCCTACCATTGGGCTTCATTGCTATAATCAATCTGTTGAGTTCATTACCTTTAGCCTACAGAACAAGAGAAGTTGATAAGGCAACCTTGTTTACCTCATAGCACAATTCTTTAATGTAACCTAACCTCAAATCGAGAAGAACTTTGGGAACTCTGGCAAAGGTAAAGCAGCAGCAATATCCGGTAAAACTGAAAACAGCAGCCCTAGCACGTTGATGGCACTATGATTGTTACACCTCTTTTCCCATCCAGTCTCATGTAACTTCTCTTTGAGAGGAACCAGACCTGACCTGACTGTTGTTTTTTATATTTCTTTCTGGAACAAAACCTCAAAACCATGATAAACTGTTGCAGGTGGTAAGATGCTGCTTGGAGCACGCCGCGTCGGTAGCCAAGACCTTCCTGACATCAGATGTTGTGGTTGTCGATATCAAGGAGCCAGAGGCCGCGCCCATGGCTAACCCGATGGACAACACTGGTAACTGACACTGCCATTGATGCTAGTTCTTTGCACATCCATTGCATGTTCTAACTTCTAACCGATTGCTGTCTCTGCCATGCCCAGGCTATGGATACTGATGAGATGATATGGCCAAGCCGCAGTTTCCCCATGGGACGAAGGTGATATCACCATATTATTTTTTGGTAGGAGAGAAGTCGGGTCAAGGTAGTTTTCAGATTAAAAAAAAAAAAAAGAGTGAGTTTTGTTGTACGACCAAAAGGCGAAAATAAGTGGGGGAATCTGTAGCCCAAAATTGTGATGTAAACTGGAGACAAACTGCAGCTAGATCAAGCAGAAATTGCTGACAGATTTTTTTTTTCTCGAACACGACTTCGCGTGTCATTTTCATTAAGAGAAAAAGGCCAAGACCGGCCGAACAAACACAAAACAACACGACACCACAAAAAACAAACACAAACGACCACAAAGAGAGTGGCCACAACACAAAGCAAGAAGGAGGAGACCACCCCATCAAACCACAAACACAAACAACACGCGACATGCAACATCGCTAGGCCGGCGCTCAGGAGTCGCCAAATGGATAGAAGAGTGGAAGCTCCGGTCGCCGGCGCCCTCACGAAGGTCATGAAGGGGGCTTCACACGCTCGGCAGCGCCTGCCCGAGGTGGATCCAAGGACGCCGCCGGTGACCGAAGGCCAAGCAACGACGACGACGATAGCGATGTTGTCATCCCCGAAAACGACGCCCAAGGTGAGCGCTACGCCGTGGCCCCGTGCCGCCAGCTGCGTCGGGCGACGAAAGGGCGCTAACGCCCAAGCGCGCCAAGATGAACGTTGGCGAGTTGCAACATCGGAGGCGCGGGGGACGAGCCAGATAAAGCGTTGAAAGCTCAATCATCAACCCAACGCAGGCGGGGGCTACGCTGACGGGCGCGGGCGAAGGTAGGCCGCTGGACGCATAGGCGACGATGGAGCTTCGGGCGGAATCGCATGGCGCTGTCGAGCTCGGAGGGTTCAACGGAGCCTTCAGAAGGAGATGACGCCCCACGGGCGACACCGGGCGTTGAGAGCACCCACCGGAACTTTCGCTCGAGCCCCGCGCGCCGCCACGACGGACGAATAACGACGCCTTCAAGAAGGTAGTGACGGTCGCGCCATCGCCGCCGCCCAAGGCGAGCTTGGGAGGGGGTTTTCACCGACACCATCGACCGCAGCCGCCCTCGCACCGCGCAGCCCTCCAAAGGACGTAGCTTGACGCCCGACCGCATCACCGCTTGATCCACGGCGCCTCCGCACACTAGCCGTTTTAACACAAGGTGGCAACGGCCGGCCCCGACCTTCCACCCACGATATAGTGGAGGCCGGCGCGCCGCACACCGGGCGAGGCACGCCTTCCGGGCCGGCAGGGGAGGGCGAGGCGGCGCCCGATGCATCAAGAGGTGGGCGCCCGCCGCTTCCCGGCGTGGGGACTGGAGAGCGGCGGAAGACTCCGGCCGGATCGACCACGCAGGATCCGCCCACGAGGCCACCAGAGGGCCCGGGTCGCCGCCGCCATGACCCGGACGCCGAATCCCCGCCCACTGCGACGGGCGGCGCCACCGGCGAACCATCGAGGGAGGAGGGGAGATCCGGCCGGCGGGGCCGATCCGCCCGTGAGGGCCGGATCGCCAGCCCACGCCCGCCGGGCCGCCGCCGGCCGGCGCCGAGTCGAGGGTCGAAACCCTAGGCCGATCACCGGCGGGGCGGCCGAGCACCCGTGGAAGAAGGGGAGCTCGGGGGCAGGCTGGCGAGGTCCGCCTCAGGGGAGGCCCGGCCTGTGCCGCCGCCGCCGCCGCCCCGGCCAGCCCGCCGGGTCTGGCTCGAAACCCTAGCCCGGCCGCCGGCGCTTCTCCCGGCCGAACCACCGGGGAAGTGGAGCCCGGCCGCAGCGGGGCGGATCCGCCCGGGAGGGGCCGACCGAGCCGGCCGCGGCGGGCGGCCGCCCCGCCCGGAGAGAGGTGGGGAGGGGTGGTGGGGAGGGAGCACGGGGGAGCACGGGGAAGAGGAGCGGGCGCAGGGGGGCCTTGTTGGGCTCTCCCCGCTGGCCGCCGCCGCCGGCGAGGAGGCGGCGGCGGCGGCCTCCGTGGCGGCGAGGAGGGAGAAGGTGGGTGTCGGTGGGAGGTTCCCAGTCGCCCCCCTAGGAGCGACGCGAGGGACGCGAGGGTCACTGTTTACCTCTAAAATATAATTCTATTCGACAGATTTTGTAACTGATTGCTGCTATGTTGTACAGTTTGCACACGACTAAAACACGAATTTAAAATGCGTCCGGCAACACATGAGTTTATACTGCGTCTAAACTGATTTGAAACTTGTATGCTGGAGCCTGTCTGAGCGTCACTTTTTTTCCAAACCTTTTGATTTGATGAACAATCTGTTTGTTTCTAAAAGATGAATTAGGATTTGGAAACGTCTGTTTTTAAAAAGACGGTATTGGGATTGGGAAAAGTCATTGAGACCATCAATTTACAGCTTTTGTATGTTAGTACCAATTTATAATCCATCACCAATTTGCTACAAAATCAGTTTTGTACTAAAAAAACTCTGGGATGTGGTACCAGACATGTATAAATTTGAAATACCTGCTAGACATAGGTCCTATTTTGAATTCGAAATAGAGAACCGTAAAAATTCTTTACAGGAGGAACCAGTAATTACTTTTAAATAATTAACTGCAAATAGACATATCGGCCAACCGAAAGCCGATAGGTCCTATCGGCCGGCAAGGGCCGACAGGTCCTCGGACCAACTTGTCAGTGAGCCCTCGTCCTCGTCGCGGAAGGAAAGGAGGAACCCCGCGAAAAACTCCCGCCGCGTACACCTCTCCTGCTGCCTCATTCCCCGCGCTTGCAAACCCTAGTTCGTTCGTCCCTCCCTGCTTCGTCGCGCGCGGGTGCAGTGCAGGTACCCCTCCCTCCTCAACACACTGACTCTCGTAAATCTCCGTTCCATCGAGTTGTGATCTCGCATGCAGGTCGTTGCGGTTCGAATCGGATGCATCGAGTTGGCTTGTCCCGTTCTTGATGATCCGCTGGCTGACCCATCAGTAGTAACAGAGAAATGCCATGGCGGTTACTGTATGAGCTGTTGGTGTCCGTGTGCTTCTGAACATGATAATTTGACTCCGGATCATTCACCTGCATATCCCTTGTGTTGTCGCCCTGGCGCCAGTAACCACTGATGAGATGTTTAAGTTTAGGCATTTAGATGCGCTTCATATTTTCGGCCAAGCAAGTATGGATCCTAGCTAACCTTTTCTTCTGGAACAAATATGTGCTGTCAAATTTGAATCTGCAGTGGCGTTTCTCTTCTTCTTTCTACATTTGCATGTCCAAATATATTTTGGAATGAGTATTCTCCCTGTCAGTACTGAATTTTTAAGTTTGACCATTGCGATAAGTGCTTTCATTATTGCAAGTATCAAATCCCTTCTTCAGCTGCTACTGTAGGCCATCCCAATGCAGCTCCTGCAGGGCCGTATCTACAATTTGGGAGACCCAGAACGGAAACGCATGATGTGGCCCTAAAATTTATATAAAAATAATATAACAAAAGATTAATTTAACTTCGTTATAAAGTTTCAAATATACGCTCTTGGAACATATCAAATCTTTAGGTACAAGTGAAACAATTGGGGATCAAAGCGCATCGAGCTCAACTGCTGACCCGGCGGTTGGTGGACAACGATCGCGTCTTGGCGATATCTCCACGATCGTATCGCGACATTGTGAAATAAAAACGGCTGCGTCTAGGTCTAAACAGAGGTAAGGCGACGATCCGTCAGCGGCAGAAAATGAATCGCCGCCATATCTATATGTACGATGGCAAGAAGTCACCAACACGATGGGAAAGCCAAGAAGTTACCCACCCATCCGGTGGCCTGCCATGGCCATTGGGCCAAGGCTTATGGGCTGTTGAGTGTTGATACTTGATATTACTTAATTGCTAATGTTTTGCCTAAAAAACTTAATTGTTAATGCTATTTTTGTGTAAATTTGGAGGCCCTAATTTTTTGGAGGCCTAGAACACATGCACACCTCGCACATGCTAATGTACGGCCCTGCTCCCTGACTTTTCTCCTCCATTTTAATTGACATTATCTCTGCAATAGGGAAACAATCATTAGTTTTGAACTTTGGCCTGGTTATTATTATTACAAGTGCTCTTTCTTAGTCAATACAGATAAGGAATAGCATTTCAACACGGATAGGTTGCCTGTCAAGAAGCTGCCTGTGAGTTAACCAACTTGATGTTTCTTTCTTATAATGGCATACTAATTCATCAGATGACTCCAGCACTTTGGTTTGCTATGCTGAATGGTTTGTTTTGATGTTAGACTGGTGGCGATAAGCTTGCAGACCTTCTAGACTTACTCTTGGGCTGAAACTGTGCAATGATTACCTAAGGTTGTTGATGATGGTTACATTAACAAAAGAGGTATTTATATCATGTTGAAAATCATGTTATGCTTACCAGTTAGCCCTCTCAACGTAAAAAAGAAGAAGTTATGCACTGTTCTGATAGGACACACTGCACATAGGGTGGCATGCCTTCCACAATACTGCTATATTATGCTTAATGTACTACTCAATCGAGCATTGGTGGGTTACTGGTTTGTTCAATTGTAGAGATGACCATACTGTGTGACACAATGTACATGAAATCTTCATTTTTATCTTTTAATTGTTCTTGAGTCTTGGCATTGAGATTGCATCAGTTACATTTGTAGTTTGGTTTTCTTCTTGGTTTATCTCCATAAATTTTCTGCTTATATTGTGTCCCTAAATCTATTTAGATTTTAGAAACGAATGTATGTCTATCTTACAGAGTGAAGTGGTACTTTCATGGCTTGTTGCAGCTATCATGGTGACTTGAGTTGAACCTCTATACTACGGATAAACATTAGAAATTTCAGCTAACTGTGATCCCAGTCAGAAATTTTTTTTTTTTTTTTTTTTTTTTTTTTTTGATTTTGATCGTTCGGGGGGAGAGAATCCCCACCTGATTTATATTGATCATTGGGCCATGAAGCCAGATAGTACAAAGTTCACAAAGTTTACAAACATCTGAAATGGTTTACATTGCACGGAAAAGAATATCACACCAAGTTTCTGCAGTTTTTGTTCTTTCTTTGTCAATCGGTGCTTCCACAGTCGCGCTTCCGAACGACATGCCCTGCAGGTCGTTTGAATGGACGTCCATTCCCTCGGAAGGCTAGGTTATTCCTACGCTTCCAAATGTGCCCGGCAACACAGAGCGGGGAAGGTCCTGAAGTTGTTCTTTGGGATGTGAGGAGGAGCCATGAGGTCTCGCAGTCTTGCTATGTCCCAAGTCCGATGAGTCTCAATTTTCACAAAGATCCCCGAGAATTCTTTGGCCGCCGGACACCCAAAAATGATATGCGATGTTGTCTCGTCGGCCATGTGGCAAACCTCACGAGGTTGTGCTATCAACTATGTGCTTCTTGAAGAGGTTCGTTCGGCATTGGATCCGCTCCCTTGACATGAGCCGGGTGAAGAACTGCACCCGGGGAGGTGCCTTGTTGTCCCAAACCACTTTAGTCCACGCATCGTGATGCTCATCGCTTTGCTTGCGCCTTGTATAGGGCGAGGTGTTGGTGACCATTTGCTTTGATCATCGGGCTTAACCTCCGATCCTTCAAATCGGTCGGTTGGACGGCTTCGACGATTACCACGTAGCTCCGCTAGCCGACTTTATCGCTGTTGGAGATCGCCGCTGCATGATGCCCGTCGTCGGGGCTCCACTGAACCCGCTTGTTGAATTTGTGATCTCGGTGTTGGCATAGTGTGTCATGAGTTGAGGAAAGCGATCAGCCATGGTGTCCTCTCCGTACGGGACGTCATGCCGAAGGAGGTGGTACTTGCCGTCCCCAAGGCCACTGTGGTGATGGCTCAGTATATTGGCGGGAGCGATCGCAAGGAGTCGATGGTCTCCATGAAGGCCCCTTGGAGAGATGCCACATTTGCATTGCCTCGGACCCGTGTAGTCCAGGCCGATTCTTGCTGAAGGTGTAACCCGTGAATGAGTTTCAAGCAAAGCATGCAAATATTTTGAACACCCAAGTCTTTGAGGCCGAGCCCCCAATCGTCTTTTTGTATCACAAACTTGCGGCCAAGCGACCAAGCTCCGAGCTCCGGATGTTTTGTCGAGAACCCGCCCATTGGGAAGCCTCGCTCCGCGCTTGTCAACTTGTGCAATCCCCTGGAGGGATGGCCGGCGCACACATTGCATATGTCACCGACCATCCGGGACTGAATTAACCAAGGTTGCTCTGCCCATGTGATTAAGCAAACCCGCCTGCCATCCGGCCAAATACATGCCGTCTTCGCCACATGAGGAGCAAAAAGCGTTTAATCTCAGCTTGGTGTTGGACAAGGGCAGCCCTAGATAAGTTCTGTGGAAAGCCCTCTTGTTTGCAACCGAGAGCTGTGATACGGGCCAAGACGTCTTCTTGCCTCATGTGAATGGGAACCGCTGTGCTTTTGGTGTAGTTGATTTGTAGACCAGTGGCTCTGGAGAAGGCATCAAGGGCAAGTTTGAGAGCCTGCACATCTCCCACCTCACCACGAACAAGCATCAGTGTATCGTCTGCGTATTGAAGCAGGGCAACTCATCCCATCAACTATCGGGTGCCCGATGGCGGTGTTCTCGCTTGATGTAAACCTGTAACACATCGGCCACCAACGAAACAGGTAAGGCGAGATTGGGTCACCCCCGACGAAGACCACGTTTGCAAGTGATCCATGGCCCCGGACACCCGTTGACAAGCACCGCAGACTTTGAGGATCTGCAAAGAGCGGCCGCATCCGCCGGCACCACGCTCATTGAACCCCCTTGCTCGAAGCACTTCATCTAGCGCCTCCCAACAGACCCGTGTCAAAAGCTTTGGCAAAGTCTAGCTTGACAACGAGTGTAGGCACCTTCCTTTTATGGCAGCATTGCACCAATTCCATTGCATAAACAAAGTTCTCTCGAGATCGACCGCCTCGAATAAAACCGGTTTGATCAATGTCAATCAGTTTTGTAATCTGTTTTTGCAGTCTTGACATTAGTATCTTGGTCGGGATCTTGACGCAACATTTCGCAAACAAATAGGCCTGAATGCATGCACTTCATCCGCCCCTAGCTTCTTTGGAATCAACACCATATGAGAACGGTTCGGTCTTTCGGATCAACTTGATCTTTGTGGAAAGCATGTAGGAAGTCCATAACTTCGGATCCCACTGTACCCCGTGCCGCCTTGTAAAGCTGGGGCCAAACCCATCCGGCCCCGGGCGCTGTTTTCTATTCATCCCCTTGATGGCTTCCAAGGCCTCTCTTTCGATGAAAGCAAAGGTGAGTTCGATGTTGGCGATGGGAGCTCTCGGTACAGCCCGCCGCAATCAAAGGACCACGTTGATTGCCCTCGGTGCCGATGATACCTCTCGGAAGTAATCTGTGAGCGCCGTCACTTTGGCCCCGATGACTTGTGACTTGGACGCCATCCACCAAAAATGCTTCGATCCCATTCCTCCTCAATCTCACCGATGCATGGGCATGGAAGAAGGCAGTGTTCTTTGTCACCTTCACGAACCGCCTTGATCTTCGCTCTCGCTTCAAAGACGCGGAAGACGTTGCTTAAGTTCCGAGCAAGTCGATCGGCAGCCTTGTTGCCTTAGCTGCTTTTCCTCCCGAGACAAAGCACGAGACTCTTCCAAAGATGTCAAATAGCAAAATAATGAATTTGCAATTCGGGATGATAGTGGAGGCGCCCTGTTTCGCCTAGACCAAACCTTAGTCGCCGCTCGACAGATTTGAGGCGCCGAACGAGGTTGCCGGCACGCATCCTCGTGACGAGGCACCTCACCCAAGCCGGTAGAACAGCCGGCGAGAATGAATTGTTCAAGAACGGGGAGTTCTCAAAGCGGAAGGAGCTAGGCTTTGGGATTTCGGTTGACAGAGTTGCAAGAATGGGCGTGTGATCGGAGGTTGGACGTGGAAGGTTGTGCAGAGAGGAGGAAGGAAACATGCTGTGGAAGTGAAGGTTGTGGAAGACTCGGTCTAGCCTAGCCAAAGTTGGGGCAACTCTTTTGCTAGTCCAAGTGAAGCGACACCCAGAGAGGGGGATCTCCAGGAGGTTTTCCTCATTTATTTTGTCATTGAATGCAGTGACAAGCGCGGGGTTGGAGATGGCTGTGTTTTTGTCAAGCTGTGATCTAATGAGATTAAAGTCTCCGGCCAAGGCCCACGCGCCGGAGATGGACACAGAGAGGTCGGAGATGGTGGATAGGAAGAGAGGGGTGAAACTATGGTCGGACGGGGCATATACATTGGTGATCGAGAACGAGTGTTCAGAGATGCAAGACGAGAAGGAAGTAGTTAGGCGTAAGTCGTTCGGATCATGGTGGATCGGTGTCAAGCGCTAGGCATCGTGGATCCCAAGCCGTAAGCAAGCCACCCCCGACCCCGAGGCGTTGCAGCACCACAAAGGAGGAAGTCATGTTGGGAGGGAGGAAGGAGGACGCTTTGAAGTAGTTGCAGGAGCTGAGCTTTGTTTCCTGTAGGCAGATGATAGAAGGGGAGGCATTACGGATTGCGTCACGAACGATGATGCACTTATCCGGGTCGCCAAGACCACGCACGTTCCAAGACAGCAACAAAAACGATTTTGACGAAGATGACATTTTAACACGGGATTACACGAAACACAAGCCCCGTCGGACGGCCCAAGCACAAACCAGCCAACGCCCACGAGTACAAACACAACGAAAAGAGGTACACGGGGGTCACAGGGAGAAGAACAAAGTAAACTGGATGTTACACAGGAAGGAAAAACGAAACAAACAACACTAACAACACACACAACACACATACCTGGTCGATCCTAGGGTGCTAGTACTAAACATTCCCTGAACGGGCGACACCGCATCCACGCCAGCAGGTGGAAAGCCCAAGCCCAAAGCCAAATACGAGCCAACTTGGCGGAGAGCAGGAATGGCGATGGGCAGCTTTGTCTCGTTAAGGTGCCACCACGCCGAACATGCTTCCGAGGTCACCGAGCAGGCCCGGAGATCGCTGTTGATTGCCTTGGCGCTGCACGCCCTTGTCGGCCATGTTGACGAGGCTCCCTTGTCCTGGTCGCGAGCCTAGTGCCGCGGGCGTTGATGAACGCAGAGGCGAGGCCAAGGCCGCGCTCCCACGCCGCGGCCGGGTGGCCACAGAACAGCGCCGGGCGGGCGGAGTGGGGGTGCCTCCCTGGCCGGGCGAGCGCACTACGTGGGACTCCGGCAGCCACAAAGCTCCCCGAGAGGCAGGCGCCGACGCGGAGGAGGGGTTGTCCGTGCCAACAAGTGTGAGAGCATGGCAATCCCCAAGACTGAGCCGCCGGAGAGCAAAGTGAGCGGCGAGCAAAGCAGTATTGGGTGATCCACATGCGGCCACAGGCGGCTGCAGCAGCTTTGCCGCGCTACCGCGATCAAAGCGTCCCTTCAGCCCCCACCGCGGCCCAGCCTGGGGCGGCGTGGTGGTGGCCCAAAGAAAGGCGCCAACGTGCCCCCCCTCATGCATCCGGTCGGCGCTGAGGCCAAACCCTAATCGGGTAGATGGTCGCCACCGTACCGCGTCGACCTCCATGCCTCGGGTTCGCTTGATCCGTAACTCCCGCGGATGTCCCGTGATCAACACCTCGGCGATGAAAAAGCGAAGAGGTCCAAAGTTGCTCCCAAAGGAGGAGTGTGCCGGGTCAATCTCCACCACATTGCGTAAGTCGCGGAGGTTGAGCTTGATCTCCTCCGCCCGCCCACCGCGAAGTTGGGGTAGTTGTTGACGTGGATGTAGGCAATCCGTAACGGAGTGCTTAAAGAAGCGAGGCGCTAGTCTCCACGGGCGCCGCAGATAGACGGTGTGTCCCGGGAGCAGGATAGGGCTGCATCGGGCGGACTCACGGTTCGCGGCCTCTCAAAACGCATGAGCATGGCGCCGCGCGAGGATGGCAAGCACTCGACCGCATCGTGAGGCAGACGGGCTGGGCGCTGCACGGAGCGTCGCGGACACACCCGGGTCGGGTGGACAGCCGGGGCGATGAACGCGAATGCGAGGACATCATCAACTTCCGGCCGTCCAGGCCCCGCCTGCACCTCGGCCACCATGGTGCGCCCGTCCCAGTCCAGGGATGAGGCGCCCGTCCCAGTCAGAAATTGCAATAGGGTTAACTCAAGAATCAAGTACAAAGATATTGGAGCTACAGGCAAGCAATTGCTAGGACCAGTGATTTCACTGGGATGAAATGATTGGTTTTGGGATAAAAGACAATACATTTTTTGTATCATCTATAGGTATAAAAGAGAAACAAAACCTATTCTTTTGCATATCCTTTTTTGCAGGTGGTTTAGTAATCGCTGTTAGGGGCAATCTGATGCAGATAGTTATAGAGAAACAGAGAAAGCTCAAGAGTGTGAACTAAAAGAATATGTTCTGTATATATGCTCTGTTCTTAAAGAGATTTCTGCATGCCTATCGTTTGCCTTTGTTTCTGTAGTAATCATCACTTCAACACCACATATTAAGGTTTCTGATTTCAACAACTCAACAGTATGATACCTACTCTAACTGGGAACTGTATGATTTTCATTTCATATAGAATGCGAAGAGTGCAAAGGTGATATTGCCTGACCTTCAAACTCAATTACTTGTACAACCACTGCCATGCCATCAGAGAAGAAGTCAGGTTATGCCTGGAATTCTAGATGAAGTGTAGGAACAAACAAATTGAGACAGAGTTCTGTCATCCAATTCTTTTGGTTGTTTGCCCTTGCTTGAATGTCTATATTTCATTTTCTGATTCTCTTTATTTATTTTTTTTTGGTTCAACGAAAAGAATCTTTATTTGAAAATAAAGTTTTAGCCTCTTTGCTGTGTTTGTCGCTAGGATAAGAATGCCTTGATTACTAGTTTGTGTTAACCTTACCCTTCATGCTGCTGAGCTGGAATATTTGAAACAGTAGTGAGAGGGACTATCTGTTATTCGGGAATTTCTGGTGATGCTGGTCTGCCACAGTCCTTTTCTGTAGCTATCGATTATAAAAAGTAAGGAACAAACTGAACTGACACAGAATGGAAGAAGATACTCTGGATGCCAAAAATAATGCATCTTCAACCACCACACTTGCTGTGCTTTCAGTTTCTGGGGCCTGATGTGCTGTAGCAATGTATTAACTATTTAAACAGCTTAGTTTGTATATAGTAGTTCCTGTTGCTCATTTGCTACTTGCTTTCTTGTTAGGCTGCTGTTGAAGAGGGGATTGACATTGATGATGGCTCTACTCCTTTCAGGCTGGCATCAAAAGTTGATTCCATCATAGAATCTCTTAAGAATGATAAGCAGAAGGTAGAAGGAAGTCATCATGTCTAAACTCATCAAAGCTATTACTTTACCAGATCATGTTTATCTTTAGGTGTAACTTATGTTTGTATCCACCAAATAGTGTAATATTCTAAATGTGTGTTGGTCAACTAACAGATCATATCACCTTGTGTAGGTTGGTTGGCACTGAGATTTCAAGGAAGGCTCTGAGCTATCTGCTTAAATTGATTTCAAATAAGATGCTTGCGTTAAGCCGTTAACAGCAGCACTATCAGCTTGGCATTGGTTAGGTTCTAATGCCTTCTCGTTGATGGCTTTTGTAGCTTGTGCATATAAGTTGAAAAATATCTTTGCAAGGGGGGGTTCTGCCAGTGGCCGCTTGAAGTATGGATATAGTGCTGGAAAGTACGAGGACTTGATGGCTGATGGAATTATCGGCCCCACTAAGGTATGGCATTATATAATGGAGTTCTGGTTACCGGTACCTATAAAGATATCATTTCCTTATGGACTAACGCACATAATAATATTTTTATAAAGGTTCTTGTATATGTTATTTTTTTTTTTATCTCCCCTGTGCATATGTTTTGAGATATTTACTATTATCGGCATCTCTAAAAAGATTAATTTTGCAACCACTTATCTGATTAAAATAAGGGGGTAAACATCAAATGTGTAACACGAAAGATGTTTATCTCCTTTAAATTGACAGTATTAGAGCTAGAGAGGAAAATAAGCTCCAAGCTGAACCCATGTACAGAATGCAAACTTTGCATATGTTTTATGCGGATGCCTTCAATTCAGTAAAACGTGTAGCTGTGCTCTTACCCTCGTTTATTTTCTGACCTGTCCAGCTAAACCACCTCGTTGGGGAAACAAGTGGTCGTTATCGACGCTTGGTTTTCTTTTCTGAACGTACTTTATGCAGTTAGAACAAATAGATGGTTGGTCTATTAATATTTCATTTACAAATGTGATCCAATGGTATAGTCGCAAGTATTTTTCTTATTAAGATCATTTATATTAATTTGCTTGGACATGACTATGCTTTTTAGATCACATATATGCAAATGGAATATTAGTAGACTTTTTTTGAGATGATAAAGTATGGTCAAAAAATAAAAATGGATACAGTAGTTACTACTCGTTTTAACTGGTACACTGTATTCTAATTAGCACTAATCAATTTTTTTCTTTCCAATTTCCCTGTATTCATAAGTTTGGCACAGCATAATCAGGATTTTCATGACCACTAGGGGACCTAGCTGGGTGAGCATTTCACTAGGGGTGATAAATCTAGTTGTCAATATAGGGACGTAATAAATAAAATTAATATTAACTCATGTTCGGAGTAACAAATAAAATGGTACTATGAAAAATTACATACAATATAGGACGTGATGAGTTTCCATAATCATGTCACTATGTGTGTGTTTGTCTATATATATGTGCCATTAAACATCTAAAGCAATGATTGTGTGTGAGCTTAGTTAGACAAGATAATTCACAATCCAACATGAATTCGAGGAACATTTGTGGAGCCTTGATGTTTATGTTGTTCCTCTTTGCATTCGTTGTTCAATGTAAGTCTCTCATTATTATCAACTAACAGTTGTCATTGATTTTTTATCCATATTCTCATATATACTTCATGAACTTGCGGAATCAAACAGCTCGTCCTCACCGGAAGCTCAATGTTGTATCTCGAAAGGAGCCTGGCGTATATCCTCACCAACACAACAGCAAATCAAGATAAATTGAAACTAAAATTTTTGTGAGGGGCGTCGGTGTTTTAACCCAAAAAAGGTGTCTTTGGTGTTGCTTGGCCTTAAAAACCGGGTCAATGGTGTTACTACGATTTGCATGAATGTCGGGCCGTGTGCCCTGGATGTGATCCCATCTGTCCGCCCGTTTCTTCGCCATCTACATAATCTATACAACTATCGGTAGATTCAAGTCTTAAACTTTTAGTAGATCCGAATAATGTATTGAAAATTGATAATGCTAAGGGAGAGTCGTATGCTATTTTCACTTGAATGCACCTCTTTTTCACCTTTTGTACGTAACCTAAACTTCGGATTCTACTTGTACAATGTCGTGTGACTGCTCTAGATCCCTAGTATACCACGGCTAGAATTGGGTCCGGCAAAAGGGGTCGTTACCGACGGTTGGTTTTCTGGGACATGATGCATCGGTGGCAAAGATGGACACTGTTTGGGTTCTGAGTTCCGGCGTGGTTATTGTCGTGACGTTGAGGCCGTGGGGCGGTGGAGGGAGAGCCAAGCCTGCCCTGAACACCCACCCACCACCGTATGATGAGTAAGCCAATGGCCAGCTGTGCACTCTGATGCTGATTCCCCCTGCAAAGCTTTTTTGACCATTCCAATGTTGTTTCTTTGCTCAACGGTCCTTGGATTCTAACTAACCGGGCGGGCAAAAGTGCACCGTACTATTTCTTTTCAATAACGGGCAATCGAAGAGGATGTGCAAGAGCATGTTATGTCGCCTCTGTTGACACTATACACTAGTTGGCAATGCATGTGTTTTATGAATGCGTACCTAGGAGTAGATGCTTAACCTGTTTTCAGAAATTCTAGCCAAAAAAAAAAAACGCATGCTTTATGCCGTCCTCATCGAACTTAAATGCGCTTTTTCATGCTAGTAGTAGGTTGGATTCTGGAAAACGTGGTACGGAAACAAATTATTATTATT
Source organism: Hyparrhenia diplandra (assembly GCA_015847255.1). Taxonomy (NCBI): domain Eukaryota; kingdom Viridiplantae; phylum Streptophyta; class Magnoliopsida; order Poales; family Poaceae; genus Hyparrhenia; species Hyparrhenia diplandra. Next base: position 214,604 of record JADLZK010009807.1, read on the forward strand.
AGTTGTAGTTTTCTCCGTTTCTTTTATGTACTCCTACTACTCCTACTATTCTGGAAGGCAATAGATGGAGTACTCTCCTCCGTCCCCAAAATAAGCGATGTTTTGGGTTTTCGTGTAACAAGTTTGAAATTTCGATTTGTAGAAAATACGTAGAAGATTTAAATCTTTAAATAAATTTGTTAAAAACTAGATCAAAAGATCTTTCCAATGATACTAATTATGTAATATAAATATTAATCCTATTTTAATATATAATTGCCGGCGGATGTTTTCTCGGGAAGGAAAACGTCGTTTATTTTGGGACGGGGAGTAGGGCAGAGCGTGACGGGCGGCTCACATCGGATACCCTTGCTCCTGGCAGTTTGTTTCTGCAGGTGCAGTGCAGTGCAGTGCAGGGGGCGATCTTTTGGCAGTGCAGTGCAGTGGCACCACCGCAGCCCGCAGTGGTTTGGTGGTACGCGGCTAGTACCGTAGGCACTGGCAAATCCAGTGGGGGCGGACCGGGCCCCGGACCGGACCCGGACCCTCTTTCAGTCTCTCTTCGATCGGTCTCGGGTCTCGCCCAGCCTTGACCTTTTCAAGGAATCACGCCACCGGTACCGTAGGCGACCAGCCAGGCAGGGCAGCCGTTTGAGGTCGGGCAGAACGTAGGAACGGAACGGGGGAGTCGGTCCGGTTTGGTCGTCCAATATGTCCAGGCCAAGTCCCCGTCGTACGTTTACTGTGGAAATGATACACGCAGTACCGGTGGTGGTTACTGCAGATGCTGTGCATTAGCACACGTACGAGTTCTCGCATTGTTGAGGCCGGCCGTCCGTCCGTGCACGAGACCAGAAGTCTGCTGCTGTGCTGCCGCCGCCGTCCCACCTCCATCTCTCTCTGGGCCAAAAGGTCGAGGATGAAAGGCATAAAGGCCAGTGTCAGTGTGTAATCTGCCCTATCCAATCGACAAATCCCATGTGTGATGGGCTAATGTGTGTGTCCGTCCCGGAGCAGTACTAGCGTCGTCTTGGATTCGGTTCTTGGCTGGTGCAACGGAGGGGTGAGGAGAGGAGAGGAGATGCTATGTACGGGCAGGCATCCATGGCGCCGACGGAGACCACGACCGATCCATCCAACGAACCGGCCATGCCTCGCGGCTTCCCAGGCGGACGACACGACACGCGCTTGAAGGCAGGCGTCCGTGCCGTTGCCTCTGCCTGCATCGAAAGATGTGAAGTGCCACTGCTCGGCTAGCTGTTGGCTGGACCGCCCGCCCCGCCTACTGGCGTGCCGACGTGCAGCCGCAGCCAGCAGAGCAACCAGGGGCAGATCGTGCAGCGGCGCACGCATGCCGCCGCCTGCAGCAGCTGCCCCCGCTTGTTTCCGCCGCGTGTTGCGTGTGACCCAGCCGATGCTCCCACGTCGCCCCCTGCTCCTCCGGATTTGGGGATGCATGGTGCTGCTGCTACAGATGCCTGCGTGCTGCGAGTGTACTGTAGGATTACCAGGATATAGGAGACGACTAGTACAGTAGTAGTAAATGGTATTATACACAAATCTGTGAGTGAGACCGGGTCGCACCAAGCGAGAAAGATACGAAATAGTACTAGGCCAGAACAAAGATTACTTATACTTTGGGCTGTCTCCAACGCCGTGCATAATTTTAAGGCCTATTAGATGGTTTGAATGTTACGCGTGAAATAGATCACATCCAAAATTTTCCGTCCTCAACAGGTAACCCAAAAGCGAACCCAGCTATTTCTAAACAAATTTTGCATCTAGATCCCTGACCTTTTTCAGAAATCATCTAAGCCCATATCTAATAAAACCTTCTCTCTGGCTTTCCATCAGGAACCCTGAGAGTGAAACAATTAATTTTTCAGTCCTTCAATCTTCCTCTCGATCTTTTTCTCGATACTAGAGGGATGGCCGCGAGCACCGGCGCCGCCCGCGGGCTCGCCTCCCGTGTCGTCAGCGTCACGCCCCCTGCTAGCCCCGAGGGGCCGCCCAGCGCGGGGCTGCCCCTCCCGATGCCGTTGCGCGCCGCCCGGCCGTGAGACCGCCGGTTTGCATGGGTCCGCGGGCTCGCCCCACATCGTTTTGCGCGTTTGCCCTTGAACCTATCACTCCAGGTCGTCGTGGACCCGCCTCGTCATACAATTGCATTGCCGGGGAGAGTCCGCATAATTGCCAAGCGTCTGGCTCATCACGCATTACCCAGCTCGGTTGCGTCTCTGTTGGAAGGTGATTTTATCACCTTAAAAACACTATACATTACCTACTTTGTATTTTGCATATCCTGTTGGAGATAGCCTCAAGTATAGTATAGGAGCCAAAGCTAGAGGCAAATATAAATATTCTCTTGTGGATTGGTTGCTTTTTTCTTTGGACCATCAAACAAACGTTTCCGTTCTTGCTTTAACAGCGATGGTCATTGAATTCATTGTTAATGGTTATATTTTAAGTCTTCCACAAGGAAAGGACACTCATAATCATGACTTGGATTAACACATAAGCTAACAAGGTCATTGCGATTGGCCTGAATAGAATTAAAGGCCCGTCTTCTCTTGTCTAACCATCTCGTCTTCTTTTCCGCTTTTTCTGCCTTTGAACATCAACCTTTTGGCCCTTTTGCCTTTTCATTTTGGGTTTCCCAAGTCCAAAACACACTCGTGGCCCCTCAACGACAAAAATACTGTTCGTGTTATCCACTAACCATACATACCACTCCCGGATAAGGAGGACAAAAGGAAAAAAAACAGAAATTCATGAAGATCCTGGAGACACTGGAGTTGGATTGCCGATTGCGAGTGGCATTCCGTTTAGAACTCATTATCATAACATCTACTACTGTACTAACGCCGTCCCAGTCCCGTCCTTTAATTTGGTATCAGGCGCTCTCCAAACGGATACGGGACATGCCACTTTTCCCTCACCGCCGTCGCCCGCCGAGAGTTGAATATCCGGCCTCTACTGTTGTTGTACCCCCAACAAATGCGGGGGTGCTAATGCTAATACAATGCAATCATTATGCGTGACATTACCTTTTTCTAACTGCAACCTTTGTCCAAAAGCAATGCGGTCGGCAATGCCATTTCCACATTCAGAGATACCCCGGCGGACCGGGACTCCATCGATTGCCTGCTCTCCTCCATCCCAAATGCAGGCTGGCTGCTCTCGACACCTGCCTGACTACTTGTCTTAAAACTAACGTCGTACCCAACCCGATACAGCATGGCAGGCATGGCCATACGACACACAACAACCACTTCTTGCGACGTTGGTTGCAATGCTAAAGGCTCATGTTTATTCTTACAAAACCAGCTACTGCATCCATCCACCGTACCTGTCTGTCTGTTTGTCTGTCTTGACGCACCGTATCATTAGTATTGTACAGTATGCACTGCTTGTTTGGCCTCATGCAGCATTCACCCACTGTCCTGTACTCGACTGTACGTCGGTACAAGGATTTTAGCTAGTAATTTATAATCTGATGCCAACCCTCCGGCCGGCCGATCGACGTGACGACCATAGTCCTAGCTACCTACGGCTACGGATATACGAGATGCGGAGAAAATACTAGCTTCTCGGCCATCTTTTAATTAGCGCGACGGACACATTGGTGTGCATTGGACCGGCCACCTGAGTGTTGTGTGCTGCTGAGAGCTAGTGAGCTGTGTTACAACGTCTCTTTCCCTGCTTCCCATCTCCTGCCAGTTGTGGCCGTTGGAAAAGGACAAATCAAATATATACGGCCGGGCGGGCCCACGTGCCAGCCTCGTTTCTGTTGTTACCTGTACTGTACATAGTCGCCGTATGTAGGAGAATCCAAGGACAATTGTAACCGTACATACGTGTCTGCCTGTGGCCTGGCCGTATCTTGTCCCGTACATCGGACGAGACCATTCTACGCCTGCATTGCATGCTTGAGCTGCATGCCGTCCAAGAATACAGTATACACCTCACGCGGGGCCTACAAACCCCGGCGGCCGGGGCCGCCCGTCGGCCGCAGCCGTAGCTCCTCTCCACGTGCGGGGGAGAGGTGGGGGCAGGGCGGGGCGAGAGAGCGCGCGTAGAGAGGAGGCAGGATTTTGTGGATGTGTCTGGCGCTAGAGGGGAGTTAGGGTTGGAGCCATGGGACACGGGGAACCCACCCCCCACCCAACCCGAGTCGGCGGCCACGAGTCCACGGCTCTCATAGGCCCGGCCTTTCGCGCCATACCCGGCCCCGGCTCTCCACGGCATCGGGCGGCTCCAATCAGCATTCGACAGCGAAAAGGAAGGACTGTATGGCGCACAAAGTCAAGCGCCCGCCGAACCGTTCATCACCAATTGGGCGGCCAAGGGAAAAAGCGATGGCGTGGACATCGACCAACGGTTTACTCCACACCAAATATTACTTTTAAATTGGTCCGCCGGCCCTTCTCCATCGATCCCTGCCTGCACTAAGCATCCGTAGAATACATCCGTTGGGTTTTGCCTTTTCTTCTTTCTTTTTTCTCTCTTTTAATAAAACAGCTAGGATTGCTGCTCCCTTCCTGCCGACTATTCTTCTTCAGGTCATCTGCTAAAAGGATACATTCGTAGCACACAACCGTTGCGTAGTTTTCACTCGTGTTGGCTTCAAGTTTCAGAGTGTTTCACTCACAATTGGTACACGCGTGCCCGGCCGTTGCATAGCTTGACGACGACCTTGTTGGTTTTAGTTTTGAGCAACATATTTTCTATTTTTCCAGATATATATAACATCCATCTATACCTAATACTAGGGCCACTGTTTGGTTGAGAGACTTTTTTTAGTCCAAACTAAAAAAAACTCCTAAGAAACCAAACAGGTATAGACTTTTAGAGACTTTTTCCTATTAGTCTGCGAAAAACTACTCGAGAGGGGACGTCACAGGGACTTTTCTAAACCAAACAGGGCCTAGGTTACACAACAAATGTAGTTTCGAGTGTTGTTTCTCGTCACAAATTAAGCTTGTTGCACTGCATTGGTTCACACACAGCTTCAGAGCTTCTTGCATTGCAACAAAGGTCGTAGTATCAGTACTTGTTCCGCGTGTTGTTTCTTATCACACGTACAGCTTGTTGCATTGGTTGGTTGGGTTGGTTCCAGCGAGACATCGTCGATATATATACGCGCCCTGCCCTGCCGCATGACCTAGCGGCCATCATTGCAGCCAGCCTGAGCATGCAAAATGTAATGCTTGTCCAACTCAAAATGTCCACCTGCCTTCTCCTGCTGGGAACACAAGTGACTTCACCGACCCTGAACCGCACCCTAGCTCACACACTGCCACTGGTCTGCAAATACTAATGCTCTGTCAAATGACATGCATGGAACAATTTGTATGCTCAAATTAATTAACAAAACCAAGCTCTGCAATGTATGTATATACTTCCTTGATCTCTTGAGCCTTGTGCAAACCTAAGCCGAGAAAGTCATTATCTCTATCTCTACCAACAAAAAAGGATAAAAAGAAAGCCCAGGAAGAAGGTTGAAGCCAACTCCCACATGCATGCCTCGGTCGCCAGCTGCCACATTGTAGCAGCAGTAGCGACCAAACCTGTCTGTGATCTTAGCCAATTAACTTCAAGTGGAAGAATGATAAAACTACTACTACATCCAACCAATAGCTTTTAAATACTACGCTTTTACTGGTAAGTGCACTTGCTAGTGCATTGATAGCTTTTAAATACTACGCTTTTACTGGTAAGTACACTTGCTAGTGCATTGATACAAGCGTGCAGATTGACAGCTGCAGGGAGGAGGATTGTTGCAAGGCAGATGCTGGTATTGTTGCTCTGGGAGGGTCAAGGCTCAAGGCTGGGGTGGTGAGTTGTTGTTTAACATGTTTACATTTGATTTGATTCTCTTCTCTGAAGAAAACAAACCATAACAAACCATCAATCAATGTGAGAGGAGAGAGGGAGTAGTAGCCTGGATAGATGCTTTTGGGGTCCTAGGGAACACCACCACCAGCTGTCTTTGCCAATGGCCAGCATATCATTAGCAGTGCAAATTGATAAAGCGCGCGCTCTCTCTCTCTCTCTCTCTCTGTATCCCTGTGACTGAAGTCTGTGACTGAGAATGAATGGGGATGAGATGAAGAGGCCGGGGCCTTATGTCCAAATAATTCTACTTGCTTGTGGGGTTGCCATGGCCAAAGGCATAAGGAGAGGGAGGGAGGTTTTTGCAATCCCGGCCGGCCATGCAGCTTCAAGTCAAAAGGGCCGCCCGGGAAAGAGAAAGAAAAGCGGCGTGCCGGCTGCCGGCATCATTGCCCAGCGGCAGGCAACGCCCGCGCCCAGCCCCATCAAGCCGAGCCCCGGCGAGGCCACTCTAATCTTTTCTGCTCGCCGGCCGGCCTCTCGTTGGAATCCAAGATGGTTTCTCTGTAAAGGGCAGCGAGCGAGCACCAAAGCTCAGTTCTTGGATCTCGCAAATAACAGGATGGATGCTGCACCAAACACACAGCTCCTAAACAAACCACCACCTACTCCCTCCGTCTAAATTTGAGGTTTTGTCGCGCGGATTAGTGTGAAATGCTTATTCGATCTTCGTCTTTATTCAAATATTTTGTATAAATATAATTTATTTTGTTACGACTTATTTTTATCAATGAAAATACTTGAATATTGATTAATTTATTTTATAATTTGTAAAAATATTTTGAATAAGACGGATGGTGAAATATGAAGTTAGTAAAAAGCGACAACTACATGGGACGGAGGGAGTACCTAACAACTGTCGAATCTCACTCATTGATCGGTTGCTCGCTCGTGTTGTTGGCTGCAGTTCAGTTACACCATTTCCCGGCCTTGTTTTTCAGTGTGCCTTTCATGTTGCTTCACTCTTTCAATTTTGGAGCTTGGCGTTTTGTGATTTACCTGCATTCTGACGATCAGTGCACTACTACGCTGGCCTTGCTTAGCTGTTGCGTGGGCTCAAGCCGCTGGTCCACAAGGTCGATCGGTCCTTCCTTCGCAGGACGTACGTACTCTCTCATCTCAAAAAAAGACTCACTGCAGTACCAGTACTGGGAAAAAAGCCACTCGTTCTCACTGTAGTAGTGAGCTGCTGAATTTAGCACTAATGCTGCAATGCTGTGATGCATGCAAGCGAGACTTGTATCGATCTGACACGCTGGCTGGCTTTGCTTGGCCTTGGCCAGCTAAGCTACCTACTACTAAGTCGTAAGCTGATCGATCCAGAGTTTCGTAATAAACTGATTGATAATTGCAGTAATAATTGAGAGGATCAGAGATGAGGACGAGTGGCATTTCTCGGTGTGCAGTTGCAGTGGTGTCCCTCAGGGTGGTGCTGATATATGGTGGTCCTTTTGTCTTTGTGTGCCTCCACCTCTCCATGCCTACACTATTACCTGTTGTTTCAACCAGCCTGCCCGCCAACACACACAAAACCACAGAGGCCATGCATGTTCCGAAGCCAAGATTATATCGAGAGAACAGGTGTACGTACGTAGCCCGCCGTGTAGGTTTGAGATCGAGCCCGGCTAGCATGTGACCGTGCTTCTTGGAGCTGCACACACATGGTAGGACCTGATGACCACTCACTCACTCACTCACTCACTCAACCTTGCATTAGCTACGGTGCCTCTCTTCACTTTATGCTCACTGTTCCTTTGGTTGCAGACTCGCTCAGTTTACACTCACATGGAATTGGAAATTGGTAAAGGAAACACATGCATAAAAGAATGGAAAAACGTACGAACGACCGGCCGGCCAGGTTTACCGGAGTGAGTGCCTGTTACCATCCGTCTGTAATCCGTGCCGTGCCGGGTTGGGGTCCTTGTCACGCAAATCCTGACACGATCTCTAAAATACATGTGTCTGCGACGTACGGTTGCATCTTGCTCACGCAAACGCCTTTGTTTTTCCCTTTATTATGAGTGACGACTGAAGACCGTGCGTGGCCTGTGACGTGGTGGTGAGCGCATGGCAACGCACGTACATTTCTACACCTCTGTGTACATATATATCGCTGTCGTCGACGCCATAGTAGCAGTTGGATATGGACGACGCAGCAGGCCGCGAGGGCTTTGTATAAGAGTATAAGAGCATTGCTTCGGCGGCTATTATTGCTTACTGCTGTTGTTTATATATATGTATACATATAATATATTTGCACTTGTTATACGATACTCCTAGTATAAGCTAAGGCATATAATATATTTGCACTTGTTATACGATACTCCTAGTATAAGCTAAGGCAAGTCGTAGTAGCAGTTGTGATGCTCAAGTTGGTAGGTAGTAGCAAGTATTGTGATGATGATATGATCGGCTTGTGCCTTGTCATGACAACGAAACAAACGGAGGCCGTTGCCTCATGGATGTGGCCAGCGAGGTCCAGGTCCATGGGCCATGGCATGGCATGCGTACACAGCTGCACATCTAGCTGTAACTGTACAAAACCTGAATTCAGCCTCACGAAAATGAAACGTGTCGAGGCAGTACAAAAAATAGTGGTGGAAATAGTGTATCGCGGCACACTGGTGATGATAGTGTACGGTGACAGGGGAGAGATAAGAAGAACAGAGGTGATTGTAAAAACAAACCGATGCGAACAAAGTTTACGATTCTCAAAGCAGTGACCACACCACCTGCTAGCAGCAGGCAGGTCTCCTGGGGCCTAGGGCAAATGATTTTTATATTTTTTTGTACAAGGGAAATGTGAGGTATCCAAAGGCCCCATGTTCCTCCTCTGCTATAGGTCCCCCACTCGAGTACCCCTTTGGTTTTGGTTGTAACAGTACTTTCCGTTTCATCGTATACCTACCAAAACCTAGTAGTATTTGTAAGTCTACAAATTATTATAAGTGTATATGTAATTCCTTTTTTTTGCCTGTCACAGTACTCGTGATGAGAAGAAAACGAAAGGTGATGCCAACATACCGTATTTATAAACGAGATCGAAAACTACAAACCCAACCAACTCTTATCTTGTCCCTAAGCTTCTTCCACCAAGTGGTCACCGTTTCTAGAGCATACCACAACACCAAATCTTTTGGTATTGCACAGTAATATCGGATTTCAGATCACAACGACTCACCGTACAAGTAAATTGCCAACAAACCCCATGGCTTCATTCGGTGCTATGCGAACGCACGAACAAACACCCTGGCATGGAATTCACATGTTTAGAAAATCACATGCGAGCATCATCATCATCATCGGGAGTAATAGAACAGTTTTGAACAGATCATGAGACGTCGACCCAAAGGTCGGTCCCTAGGCCAACTCATGAACACCAACTATTATGGTGTGTAGTGTAGTGTGTGTGTGCACTCCTCTCCTTCCTTGGTCCCCGTAGCAGAAAACCCCACCCCATAAAACCACCCCTCCATTGGCCGAATGGCGAGCCGAGCACCACTCCCTCCCTCCCTCCCCACTGCACAGCGCAGCACCAGTCCTCTCCTCACTCCTCCAGCTCCAGCTCCCCACCCTCTCCCCAAAACCCCAGTTGAATCCCAGGTTTCAAATCCGCCACCTTTTGCCCTACCCCATAGCTCAGCTGCTTTCCCCAAGCTGAGCTGCGCCGAGGGGCGAGGAGACTCCTCAAAAGAACCACATAGCTCGTGAGCAAGCTCGTCGCTCTTGAGCTCTCTCTCTCTCCCCTATTCACTCCTCACAGTTCCAGCTCGCTTGCTTAAAGAGGGAGAGGAGGGGGCGAGGAGCAATGTCGGAGCAGCAGCCATTACCGCAGCCTCGGAGCAGCATGCGGGAGGCGCTGGAGAAGGAGGACAAGGAGAAGGCGGCGGCGGCGGCCGCGGCCAAGGAGAAGTCGGCCGTGCCCAAGAACGGCGGCAACGGTGGTGGCAACGGAGGGGAGGCAACAACGGCAAGAATGGCGGCGGGGGTGCCGCCCCGCCGCCCCGCCGTCGTCCGGGGAGGAGACGGCCCGGGAGATTCAGGTGGTGAGGGAGGCGTACCGCCGCGAAACGGCCGCGCCGGCGTACGTCATCCCCGAGGAGCCGCCCGCCATGGTGGAGCTCGTGGGATGGTACATCTACGGCTTCTGCTCCTACTTCATCACCCACCTGCTGCTGCCGGTGCTCTTCCCGGCCATCATCACCCAGGTCGCCTTCCCCAACTCCGACTTCACGCCTGACCCCAAGTACACCGTCAAGGGCGTCACCTGCTCCGTCCATGAGATGTCCATGTAAGACCTACTCTTTGCTCCGTCCCTTAAATCTTGGGAGTTTTTCCCCTGTTTTTCTGAGTTATTTTTTGTTCTTTTGGGGGTTTTAGATGGTATTTTTCTTTTGTTTGTTTCTCGGGGTTTTAGAGATTTGTTCTTTTTCTTGGTGTATTTTCTGTCTTTTTCGTTGTCCAAGAACCGAGACCAAGATAGTACTCCTACATGGGTTACAGTAGGTCCTGAACAAGCCAGATGTGTTCTCCAGATTTGTTTCTGGTACCTCTTTTTTTTTTTGAAAAAAAACCTTGAATACTAGTGAGTTTTGCCCCCTTTTTTCCCCAAGCTTGTAGTGTTTACCTTGTTTAAGAGCTCTAAGCTGGTGTCTTGTTTTGGGGGTTTTTTTTTTCACCTGATTTGTCTTCTTAAAAACACATCTTACATCTTGTTTGTTTAGCAAACAAGGAAGCATAGGTTACATCCTCCAGTTTTTGCTTTTTTGCCTTGTTTGTGTCGCCGGCTCTCTCTCGCCAGCTCCTTGTTTTTGGTTGGTCCTGTTCATCTTGTGATGTTGAACATACCTGCTCTTTCTTCTTTTGCCGAGGAGGCTAAATGTGAAAAAAGAAGCTCAAGCGCAGAACAAAGACTAGATTTTTCATGGTTTTAGTCGATACATCTGGTGTATTTGCATAAGAAAACAAAACCTAAAAGAAAAGACCCTGATTCCTCAAAGATTCCGTATTTCCGTGGTCTCAATTATTGGTAGTAGATAAGAGATTCAAGAGCAAAGCTCCAAAAGATGCCCTGTTTGGCCCTATCTTGTAGCAGTTTAGCGACGCATCTCACACCCACTCTTATCTATTTAGATTTTCGCTCTAGACATGGACACATGGTCTTGGGCTTGTTTATTTTATTTTTTGTCTTTTTTAAACTCTCATCCCGTGAGGAGGTTCACAGTATTTCTTGGGAGGATAAGGTCAAACAAGGAAGTTCTTAGGGGTGTGTCTGTAAAACTCATTTGAAATCTTTTGAAACGTCGAACGTTTTGTGGTGAAATCGAAATGGGAAACAGGCAGAGGGAGCCATAAGTGTGAAATTTATGAGGTGCCAAGAGGAGGCCTGTGCATCTCATTAAATTGCCCAGAAAATCCTGAATGCATATTTCAGATTGTACTAGCTTCTAGCCGTCACATCAGAATAGAGGGATGAAATACTACTCACCACAATTTTTTGCATTTACTACTACTACTCATCCTAGCAGTAATTTTTCTTTTGCAATCTATATGCATTTGTTGGCTGATAGATCTAGCTGGCATAGGGGTGAGGTGGGGTACATTGCTTGTCTCACTTTTGATAGAACCAAGAGAAAAAGAGAGCACAAAAGCAGGCACACTGAATCTGTGTCCATGCTTTGCCCCTTCTCTTTGGTCTTTGGCCCCTTTCCCTTTTGAACAGGAAAAGAGGGTCTTAACCGTTGCAATTACAGGACTGCTCTCTGCTTTTACCCCAATAAACTGTTGTTGGTGGCCAACTGGTAGGTGATACAGCAAGGCATACTTAAAAATGCACCAGGCCAACCAACTGCTCTTGATTGCAAAGAGGGGGATTGTTCGTTCTTAAATGCATATGAATATTGACACCCCAACTCACAAATGTTCTACCTGAATGTGTTAATCTTATAGGCTGTAAAATTTATATATTTGCATTTGTGTTCGTTCTCTTTATCTACCATTCACTGGTAGCTGCTACAGCAAGGCATACTTAAAAATGCACCAGGCCAACCAACTGCTCAATGAGGAGGATTGTTCATTCTTAAATGCATGTATTTGGACACCCCAACTCACAGATATGCTCTTTCTGACTGTCGTAATCTAAAGTCTGTAAAATTTATATTTGCATTTGTGTTCGTTCTCTTGTATCTACCATTCAGACTTTATGTTATGCAATGAAACATCATGCTCACACCAAATTTGTTGATTGGCCAGGTACCAAAGGCTTACCAGGCACTCCATTGTGATTGATGATTCCCGGATGTCACCATTGGGCTGGAGTGGTCTGTCATGGGCAATTGGGATCCTCATCGTGGCGCCACTCCTCACTCAGACTGCTCACCATATCGACCGTGGCCAGTATCAGTCACTGATCCTCATTGCTGCCACTTCTTTTGGGTCGTTCTTCTGCCTGCTCACAGGCTTCTTCAAGACAGTCTGGGTGTTCCTATTCTACATCCTCTTCATTGCGGGCTCAATCATTGTGGCTGAGGCAGTGCATACCCGCAACCTTGGACTGATGATCCGTGGCCTTGCTGCGCATGACACTGGCAAGCACCTTGTTCTTCGCCGCCGTGCTGCTGCAAGCCAGCTCACCCTGTACTGCACTGCCATTGGAGGTATTGGAGCGGCCCTCATGGCTGCATTCATGTACCACATGCTGCGGCGCACTGATCAGCTCACTGGCCTCTGGGTCGTGTCCATCTTCTGTGGCCTTATCTGGTTCATTGGCATTTGCCATGGTCTCTTCACAAACAGGCCCAGCAGCTCATCACCCACCACCGCATTTGAGCCCAACTTCTTCACCAAGCTCAGCTACAGCATGACCCTTCTGCGTTACCCGCAGGCCATTGGCAGCTTGGTTGCAGTGTTCCTGTCCTCTTTCGCCACAATGTGCATCTTCACCAGCGGCACACTCTTTGCTATCGGTGGTGTTTGCATCAAGCCAGTGCTTGTGCTTGTGCTATGGATCCTTTACTTCCTGTTCCCCTTGATCTCACTTCCACTTCTCCACCCAGTACAGATCATAATCCGTGCTGATGCTGTTCGCATGCAGCTGCTTGGGTTCATAATCTGCCTATTCGTGTCTGGTGCTGGGTTCTACTTCAAGAGCCACAGGTGGAGAGCTGCCCACATCATTGTTATCGCCCTTGTCCAGAGCACTGCCAATGGCATATTGTACTCATTTGGCCGCATTCTGCTCCTTGACGCCTCACCACCGGGCAAGGAGGGTGCATTCTCGATCTGGTATGCATTTGTCCGTGTTACTGGTGCCATGATTGGCTTTGCTGCTTCCTCTGCTGGCCCTGGACGCGCCGGAGGATCATTCGCTGCTGCATTCCTTGGGAGCTTCCTGGGCATCATTGTGCTGATCTTTGGCAATGTCAGCAACATTGGGGCGCTGAAGGCTGCAGGTCACCTCAAGGGAATGGACGATGAGAAGAGGATGGGAGGACTTGGGATGGAGAAAGGCTTAAGGCATGGGTAGCGCCGTGGCTGACTCGGGTGAAAGCAGGGGAGGGTATGATGACAATTCATGAAGGTGTATTTCTGGAAGGGGAAAAAAAGATTGCATTCTGTGGAGGTTGTGTTTGTGAGAAGGATTTGTTCTCTTCTTTCTTGTTTCTTGGTCATGTTTCAGTGACACTGTTAATCTCAGTGCTTTGCCCGTTTGATGCATGATGATGGATGACATAGTGGTAGAGGAGTGTGCTAGTTGTTAATGTGTTATTCTTTTGCTTGCAAGACAATTGTAACTGATCATCATATGGTTCTTTGTTCTTCACCCGCCCAAATTCTCTAGCTGTCAAGCTTCATTCATAATTCAATTTCTGTCGAAAATATGTGATCGTGACATTGTGTAGAGAGAAATAAACTTCTGTAAACTATGTTGTAGCGATCATTCCCTCTGAAGTCAGATGTTCACTAGTTCATATGCGTTTCGTTCACTATCTATCTGTGTTCAGAACTTGAAATTCATGCATCATCTGGCATGCCCCGTTCCATTTCTAAACTTGACCAAACTACATGCTATTTTGGCTTGAACTCTGAAGCAAATGATGAAACGCCTGGGAGTTCTTTTTAACCAAATAAATAATGATGCTTGCACAGGTCGCAATGTAAGTAAAACTGCTGATGGAAACCAAATTTTTAATCTTGTTGGAGGGTGCACCTGGAGTGATTTCAACAGCATCTGATGTAATTCCTTCTGACTTTATCTGCTCATCATTGTACTTGCACCCACTTGTTAATTAAAATCTTCTAAACATCAGAGCGAAGAATTAGAAAAGGCTCTCTCATTTTTTTTTTTTCATGCTATGGGCATCTGACACATACTGTGCTGCCCTTAGAAAAAGCATAATACAAGTTCACAACGGCTATAAAACAGCATCATGACAAAATTAAGCCTTACTAGCTCCTTCAGAGTTTGTTGGGAGCATCATGGCACCAGTTGTTTTGGTTTTCATACCAAAATTTTCTTGTCTTGTCCTTACCTGCTACAAGAATCTCTCGCCTCACACATCAGGCTTCATCAAAATTTAAAAGTCAAGAGACGACTCAAGCCAAAATAGACTGCAATTTAATTCGCTCGAACTGCAGTCAATTTACGCCGGAATTAAAAGCAACAGGGAAAAAAAATACTGATGAGTGGTAGTATAGGTCAATGTTGCACACAGTGCACGGTAGTAGCAAGTACAGTGAGGTCTACGGACACGTCTACGTCTATAGGCCGCCTCGACGTTCACATCCAGCCGCCACGACCGGTGCAGGTCTCGACCTCAGAATTACGGCATACTAATAGTCATATAATCCCATTTCTAATCTCACTTGTTCTTTGATAGAGTCAACTTTTCTAGACGAGGTACCAAGTACAGTTTCTCATGGCCTCTGAACATCTCAGTGGCCATCAAGAAGATATTTGACGCTGAATTTATGGGGCGTGTTGGATAAGATTTAGTACAAGCAATTGCAGGTTTGAGGTCTAGAACAACAAGTGTGACTTTTTCCGTGCTAATAATTCAGTGGTGATGGTGGTTGGACTTTTGGACTTAATGATGTGTTTACAAAGACTAAAAGTACAGGGCTGAGGAGAAAAAGGGGGGGTGATTAAGATTGAGGGCTAGTGGTACATATATGATATTCTTTGTGAATGGAAAAAGAGTGATGTGGTAGGTTTTATGATCTTGGATGGTGGGATGGTTGTAGAAAGCGTTTACTTGGACATTCAGGTCTTGTTAGGTGCAAATGTCAAATACCACAAGATGAAAAAAGGAATCTTAATATTCTAAGGAAACTTGGTTCATGTCTAGCATAGAGTAATTTTCATATGCTAATAGTTTGATTTTTTTATATGTTTTCATTCTATCAAGAAGAAGTATTATTGAGAGTCCTACACCATCATTGTGTCATGTTTTGAGAGGAGATGGTCGTATTTGTTTTGTTATTAGCCTACTAGGGTTTGTGATGGTGGCATAATGAACATCACATCA
Source organism: Hyparrhenia diplandra (assembly GCA_015847255.1). Classification (NCBI taxonomy): domain Eukaryota; kingdom Viridiplantae; phylum Streptophyta; class Magnoliopsida; order Poales; family Poaceae; genus Hyparrhenia; species Hyparrhenia diplandra. The sequence goes on from JADLZK010009807.1 coordinate 230,005, forward strand.
CATCATTATATATATCCATATTATTATAGGAATAGTAGGTATGAAGGCACGGCAGGGGCATGATGCCTCAAATGCATCAGTGATGGGCTGTGTTGTCCCTTGTCACCCTTTATTTTTGCATTCCATTTCCATGCCGGGACCTCTGATATTTCATCATCTGTCATCTGCATGCTCAAGAGCAGTGGACTATCGATGATTGCCGGCTCATGTCATGTGCCGTGCAGTGTATAGTGTGCAGGGGCTCCATTGTCATAGAGAAAAGCCAAGGCCAGGGCACAAGAAACAAGCTACCGACAAAAGAGGAGGGGCCTCGTGCTCATCCATCCTCTGTTTCTCTTGTCTCATTGAAATTTCAGTGAGGAGGAGATTGACAAATTAATGTACGTGATGGTAAAAAATGATCATTATTATCAGGATTTTACTTCCTTTTGTACCACAAACAAGCTGACAAATGAAGTAGTTACTGATCACTGAACTGCTAGATGAAAAGTTAGCCTAAATGTTATTTTTTTTCGAGATTGGGCCATTCACCTGTGCCTAAATGTTATTATGACTTGGTGATATGGACTAATCATATACTGACTGACACGAATTCAGTTCAGAATAATATGGACTCAAAATTACAAAAATAATGTTTACTCAGAAAAAACTGATAATGTAGTTGCTTTATGCATACATGAGTCTAACTAATTCAAGTGGACCCAGCTGCAAGCACTGTCATGTACTATTAATTAACCTACTATATGCAAACTGCAAAGTGTCCAGCCGAAATCCCAGCTACCTCTGAGCACTAACCACTGCTACTCCACTTGCTGTAGTCACCCTTTATTTTTTTTCCTTCAAGGATTACTACCTGCTGCCTGTCTCTCACTTGATGCTCAAGATTGTGTAGCCACGGCAGGCAACATCCATTGGACAATGTTCTCACATGGATCGACAGGGAACCTGGCCTGACCACAAAAGCGCTAATCCTTCTAGTGCGAGAGTTGGTGTGGGTGCATTGCAGTGGCCAACACCATGATGAGTATGTTCCAAGAACCCTAGGTTCAGGAAACCATGCGGCAATCTACTAATCGTATTGAACATCATATATAACACAAGACATTCTGTCTCTGCATTTCTGCAAACTAGCACTACATGATGTTAGTTGTTCTGAACCCTGATCAGCAGCCTCTACCCTTTTTATTTACTCTACTCTTAATAAGTGGCAGCAAAGATAACATTTTCTGAAGATTTCTGAAGAGTGTGACTGCCTTTTTGCCTTCTCTGCAGGCAACTGTGTTGCTGCAGGAATAGTCACAAGATTTTTTTGTGCATGATATGATGGTAATACTCTTTTGGAATGGAGAAACGAATTTGATTGGATGGAATATAACACCACAAAATGACAATGACAGCACGTAAGCTTTCAATGTGAACAGTGGGAGGAAATTAAGTACGCGTGAGGCATGACATTTATCTAGAAGTTGGAAGCGTCAGATGCAAAAGAGACATGGCACCAAATCCCATTTACTAGAGCCAAAATAGATTATGCAAGCAGCTTAGCAGCCATATCTGTCAAGGTGAGAAAGCCAGGAAAGAAACTAACAGAAAGAAGAGTTGAGGTGACAAGCGCCAACAAAGTCTATTATCTAGGTCTGAATTAACGATGCCCTTGGCATCTCTTGCAAATGAAATTCCAGTCCATCTCATCCACTCACACACCCAGTTCTTCCCTCTCTGTGTGTGTGTGATATACAAGTCTACTCCTGTGTATGGATGGAGACTGCAAAAAAATATAAGATTTTCTTTCAGTTCCTCCTAACCATTTGATTCTCTCGTTTTCTTTAATTTCTTTTCCTCCTAACCATTTGATTCTCTCGTTTCTTTCGGATATATACAACAGGGATGTGTGCTTTGTCAGGTTGCCATTTGGCTTATCTGTTTTCTTAACTGTGGATGTACCACCAAAAAGGTTTTTTTAGGCCAGTCTCAAATGGGAGTTTAAATGCACATTAAATGCAACGCCACATCAGCAAAATGTCACTTTTTGCATGAAACTCCTAGGAGAGAGAGAAGGAAAAGTTTCACCCATGGTGAAACCTTTGGGCACTTTTTCATATCGTTGAAAAAATCGCGTGAAACCCCATTGAGACACAAATAGAGTTTCACCATGCAACTATGCAATTAAACCATACAATGATGAGAGAGGTTGTGGGGACCCTTTGAGCCTATGAAACTGTGTAAATGAAACCTGTGCATTGAGGGAGATATCTATTTCATGCCAAAGTTTCACACCTTGGAAACCGGGAGGTGAAACTCTCCATTGAGGACGGCCTTATTGGTTATTGGCTTGTAGTTTCTTCTATTTATTTATCAAAAGTCAAAATATAATGAGTGTAACTTTTCTGGAAACACAGTTGGAGAACTTCTGGCCGCTCATTAAAAGTAGATAAAAAAGTTAAACAGGAAAAGAAGAAATGGAGGGGAGAGAGAGAAAATATATAGAGAGAAAATTACTCCCTAAGCTTTGTAAAGTTGATGGAGCTCATGTCAAACCATGCCGCATCGCATTTAGTTCCATTTATTATGCCTGATTTGACCCTAGGCGCAAACATAACAGTCGTAGTCAACTAAACCAGGAAGAACAATCTCGACGAAGCGAAGACTTGAACTAAATATGTGGGCACACATAAAGTGTGAATACTAGCAAATGCTGTCTTTTTCATCGTTTCTTCAGTTCCGTTTTACGAAAATGACGACAAAGTAATCTATAATGTTCCACCCCTGTCGTTGTTTATATTTTCATAAAAAAGAAAATGCATAATTTTCCATCCATGTTTGAAACTGTTGGCCAATTTGTGGTGAGACAGAGAGCCTGCAATGGTCTGCCGGTCAGTGACATCGCTATTTTCTCCCCTGCATGACCAGGTGTGTGAAGATGGAGCCACATGAATGCTGCAGTGCAGGACTCGTTTGAAATTCTTGGCACCCAAAGAGGCATACAAGTTCGTTCAAAGTCCAGAGTCCTCTCATGTGTTTGTCATCCTCTCCTGGTTGTCCTGGATGTGCAAGTCTCTGTTGCATCTGTGTTTTCTCCATTGGTGAAAAATGGCAGATACTGCGCCATCAAGATGTTGAGGTTCTTGGCAGGGCTCTCCAGATGATGCTGATGTTGGGCCCATGCATGCTCTGGAGTCTTGGAGAGTGGAGACTGGAGAGAAAGAAAAGGAAACAGGCCATTTTGAATCAAAGTGAAAAAAAAACTGACTTGTTTTTCCATATGGGCAATTAGGTAGCCAGGTTACCAATATCATCACGGCAATTAATTCTGGTACAAAAGGATGGATGAATAAAGTGATATAGATGGCATCCGCCACATGCAGAAGAAGACCTGACGATGATCGGTTACTTTTGAGATAATTCATGAAATCCGGATAAGAGAATATAACTTTGAGAAAGAGGGGGCAAATGACTGGAATTAAAAATTTTGCGAGTTGCTGAAAATGAAGCAATTAAAGTGCAGTGTTTAGATCATGCATTGTTGAGAGGACTAGCTAGAACTCTATGAATTTTGTGGTCGGAAAGAAGGACAAGGCATCAATCATGGAGGTAGGGTGAAAGAGAGAACCCTATCATGACGATTTTTGCAAAAGTGGAAAGCAAGAAGGCTAGCCGTTAAAATATGAAGAGATGCCGTTAAAATATGAAGAAATGGAATTCCAGTGACGAAATGGGCACAGCAACTGATGCTGGATCTTCTTTAGGCCCAGCCCAAGAAAGTCCTTTATTTTGTTGCTAGTGTGGTCCAGCCCACGTTAATATGTGGCCCATATAGTCCTACTGCCCTGTTAGTGTTTGAAACCTTCCGAAGTTGTGAGACTGAAGTACATTGATAAGCTGGTTTGGTTGCATGAACTGTGCTAGATAGTTGTTTACTGAATTTGGGATTGAGAATTCTGGCTAGAATTTGGGAATCATCGTGCTCACACAAAACGTCTGTTGCAAATGGAAATAGCATGTGTGCCGAAACTGTCGATGCATTTCGTTCCGCATGCATAGTAACATCGAACCTATTGTATATGCCGGTATATATACAAATACACTTACGTTACCTTTCACATATTTTGGCAGCCAGTTCTAAAACAAGTAGTGTTTCAATTTCTAGTGTGTTGAGATATTAGGGTGAACTAAATCTATGGATCGGGGTTGAGATATCAATCTATACTGGCCATAAACAAGAAGACAGCATGCACGTGACATGCAAGAATACGGCAGCAACATTGGTTGTTGGATAGTGTTTCTCTTTTTGTAAAAACAAGTTGCGGTTTTGACCATGTGTATATTGTGAGCATTGCCATAGGATATTAACAAACAAACGAAGAGAAGTTGTTGTTTCGACAATGTGAATATTGTGAGCATTGCCCTCATTTTAAGAAACAAACGAAGTACATGGGATTTGCTTCACTATTACAAATAATTTTTTTTTTTTTTGACTTCCGGGGTGGTTGTTCTTATGGTTGACTATTGCATGTAATCTATTCAGTATTCACATTATAATATCCGTCTATCCTTTAGATATATATATGACATATTTTGAGCTAGTTTTGTTTTAAACATCACATTTTGACTGCTAATGTCTCTCTTGTAATATATCTTTGAGGCAATCAAATTTGATCATTAGAAAAATTTGCTTGCCAAAAAAAAATGCTCGACTTATCAATAAAGAGAATTGACATATGAAAATACTATTGAGCTCTTACCAGGGTAAAAATAAAACAGAATTATCCTCACAAAAATAATCTTTCTAGGAGGAATTCGAATGCAAATTAAACTCCTTTGTGTTAATCAATATGAAACAACTCAAATTCTTTCAGCTTGTTCATTTATGCTTCTTCCGCCTACGGACTATGACTGCATATAAGCTTATTATGAACGAGGACCAAGCATTAGCTCGGTTGGTTTAGACTCCGGGGTTTTCCCCAAATTTAATCAGTGGATCCTTAAGCGACTACACACCACAATGGGAGGCGACGCGCCCGTCGCTAGTGAAGTTCAGTCTTCGCAAAGCGCGTGTAACGGTATCATGTATTTACAGACGTCTTTTTTTTTTTTTTTTTTTTTTTTTTGCTTCCGGACGATGCGTTCGTGGGCTTTGCAACCGTCCGACCCAACAACATACCGTTTCGTTACGAAGGAATACATTCCACTCATCTCCCGAACGGATTGGCGGTTACTTCCCCTCCTACTCGACTCCTTGCCGGTTTTCGCGGAGGCGGTGGGATTTCAGCGAGGCGGAGGCAGTTACAGTGCTCGCCGGGCGACGACTTCCTCGGCCGCAGCGGGGTTCGACGCCCGCCCCTCGATCTTAGCTTCACCAAGCCGCACGGCGGCGGCTCTCAACAACTGTTGGACCCGATCGGCTGTCCGGCGTTCGAAGTTCGGGCGGCGTATCCTCTCCGCGATCGGCTGCCCGGCGTGTTGGTGAGGCCGACGGCGGCGCCTCTCCGCGCGACCGGCTATCCCGCGCGTCCTCCTGCAGGTGAGTAGGCCTGTCCTCCCCCTATCCGCATTGGTAGGAATAGGACGAGTGAGGATTTGGGGGTCAGAGGACCGGGTTGCGGTGTGCGGTGCCGACCACCGAGGCAGAGGAGCCACGTTGTGTCGTGTGCGGTGGTCGGCGCAATAGCCCTTTGAGAGGGCATGGCTGTCAATTTCTCAGAATTCAGTATGTAACTGTTTTGTTTCTTCGCGTTGTAGTGGGATCCTGACTGACTAAATCGAGTGTCCATCCAATCAACCAACCAACCCAACTAACTGTACTGAAATGTCATTGCTTCAGCCTGATAGTACGGTTACTAGCTTGAGGTTGGTCGTGGTCTCTGTGTTGTTTATAACCGAGTCCAATTTTCTGTGCATTGTTTGGGCCTCTGATTTCCTACTGTCCTACTGTCATGAGTTTTAAGCCGGTGCTTGTGCACCAATGCCGACTGTGCATTGTTCAGGAAGTTGTGCGCCAACTTCCACTAGTAGCACTTTGTTACTTGTGCTTTTCTACTGTAATTCTGAATTTAGGGTTAATTGTTTTGCTGAGATTAGGGTTAATTGTTTTGCTAAGATTAGGGTTAACGGTTTGCTGAGATTAGGGTTAACTTTTTTTGTTTTCAGCTTCTCCTATTATTTGTTTCTTTATTCGAAAAATTATGTTTCAAATATTACATTTGTGATGTCTCAGTGTTAGAGGTTAATTTGCAACAGCAGTTACATTGTGGTGTTTCAGTAGATCCTATCCATTGAAACATGTGAACCACGGGAGATTTTCGAACATCCAGATGAAACATCCGCAACGGAAATCTGAAACATAAACCTAAGAACTGATGAAACATTTGAAACGTGCTCCTGAAACATGTGCAGATAGCCATTGAAACTTGTGAACCATGGGAGATCTGTTTTTTTTTTTTTTTTGAAACATCAAGATGAAACATGCATGTGGAGCCCTTGCAACATCCACTTTTGGATGGAACAACTGAAAGAAACGACTGAAACAACACCCGAAAGGAAACAACACCTGAAACATACCGAAACAACACCGAAACATACCGAAACAACACCTAAAACATAGGCCGGAAACACCTGAATCACGACTACACTAGCGGCTATCACCTACCCGATGAGGAACTACGGGTAGCCCCTCCTCGACGGAGGCCGGGGACTTCGCAGCCGACGGATGGCTACCGGCCCGGTCGGCCAGAGATCCTCGGCGTTGGGCTCGGCCGCTTTCGGGCCTCGCCCCCGGAAGAGCCAAGGAGAGAGGGGTGGACGGAGCGTAGGGCTGGCCCTGGACGCCCAGTATCCGCAGGCTACCAGCAGGTGTGCTCGATAGCGGAGATGTGAGCGGCGGCGAGATGGCGCGCGCGATGCTGCCCAGGATTTCAACGGCGGCTGCCCGGGGGCGTTGGGAGGCCGGAACGAGGGGGAGGGGCACCGGCGGGTCGACGGAAGCTGGCGGGTCGCGCTCCGGCGGCTCAGCGTCGCCCCTCCCGCGGCGGCTTGCTCGTTCCGCCAAGGCGTGTCGTCCCTCCGTGGCGGCGCTCGTTCCGTTGCGTCTTGTTTTTCACGGGCTTTTGTTGCTTCATGGGCTTGCAGCGCCCGTCCGAAACACGTCACACATTGGACGTCCGGGGGCAATCGCGCCCGTAAATGTTCTCTACAACATAAAAAAACGAAGGAAGACCGTCATTTGGTGCGGTAAAATTTCGCCTTACTTTTTTTACCCTCCATGCGATCCAGCCTCCCACCTGGCGCCAGACCAAATTGGAAAGTGCGATCTGGGCCTTCCATCCCGCGCGGCGAATTTGGAAGGTGCTCCCCCTCAACCGCATGTATAATCTCTCTCCCTCACCGGCAATCTCGGATATCCGGCAATCTCTCCCCCTCATCCGCAATCTTCCCCACGTACGATATCCTCTCCCGCGCGCCGCCGCCTTGACGCCACCGTCCGACCTCGCCGTCTTCCCCGTCGCCAGCCACCGGCTCTCGGCAGCAGGAGGACGTCGCGACGCCGACCTCGGCACCTGACCTCCTCGTCCTGGAAGAAGGCATGGCGTGTGGACATTGAAGCCCATCTGGGCCTCGCACCGCTGTCGTCGATCTGCTTCAGGGCGCCGCCTCCGCCTCTCTGCTCCAGAGCCGTCCAGCCGACGCTGACCGGGCCGTGCGCGGCCAGGCCCACCAGCGACAGCGTGGGGCAGCGTTGCGGCAGCGACTCCAGTGTGCGTGCCGCCGCACTTCCAGGCCGAACAGGTGTGCCGAACCCTTCCCTGCTCTACTGAACCCTGACGCCAGATCTGATGCTTTCTTAACTCTGACTAAATGCACATTAATTGGTTCAGAATTGTCTCATGATCTCTGTGTGAAAGAAATCATACTGATATGGTGTGCCTGATACATGTATAGATTTTATAGTTTTGAAGAATTTGTGTTTCCATTTGTTAGACATTTGTTAGACATTCGTATAACTATAAGTCTATAGCTGATAAAACACACCCAATCGTCTGTACAAAAATGAAAATCATCATAACTCTAGGGTTAACTGTTATCTATAGGAATAAAAAAACAGTAACTCGACAGAATCTAAAACTGCATGAACAACTGCTGTCTGATGCAATTAATTGTCATATGTTCAGTTATTTGAATGTGGTTTACTAAATATGAAACTTCAACAATTTCAACTTCGAATTAGAATACTAAAGTCCACTGATTGTTTGACATGTACTTTACTACCTGCTTGTGATAGTTCAGACCAATTATATGAACATTACATTGTCATAGATACATAGACAGCCTTGCAGTGCATCTAAGTGTATAAGTGCTGAAATCCTAGAGTTATATATTTGTTCACCAACAGATTTACCGATTTATTTTACTTGGCTGAGTCCTCTTCCCCTCGCTAGCTCTTTTTTTTTTTCCAGCTAATTGCATTGGCTATATCCATTAGCATAAATCTGTTAGGGAATCAGCTCGATTTGATATTCTTGGCACTGTAGTCTCCTCCTCTGTTGTTGTAGTTGTGTACTTTCTGGCTATCAGGCTGCCAAGCAAAGGAGCTGCTCTACCTTTTCCATTTTCTCAAATTTCATTGCTCATTGTTAGTGTTGCTCATCCAGATTTACAGCTGCATATCTAGCATACAGTATAAGTGCTTACCTCGGTGTGGAGCATACAAGCTAGAGTGACATACAGACTAGAATTTGTGTTGTGATTGATGATTGTTTTTCGTCCAGAACAAACTTACAAGCATAGGATATTCATAAAACAGAACTTTAGGGGTCTTTTAGTCCATCTTGTTTCACACTGATACCTAACAGTTGTAGTTTGAGTGCATATCATTTACTGAACTATATAATTTATTTAATCTTTCATGAAAAAGGATACTCAACCCATCTCTGCAGCGGCTCCTTGTCATCAAGGTAAAAAGGTAAGCAGGGCCACAATCTCAGTGCATTTTAAGTTGTGTACCATTGTAATTTTTTTGAAAACAGCCTAAGTGGAGTACTCTGAAACATGGATGCTAAGTTTAGGCAATATTGTTTGTCTGAAAAATGATACCCAAAGCACCACCTCTATTTGTTGTTGCGGCACGCTAACAGAGAAGTGAGCTTTCAGTTAACGCTAGACTGAGAATTATTACTAATCAGTAGCTATTCATGTCAACGACAAAAGCCTTCTATGTTTCACTACAGTTTTCATGATTCTGTTCTTCTCATTTTTGCTTCTATACCCACCTGGCATAATGGTCTTTCTTTCTTTCTTTCTTTCTCTGTTTCCTGTTCAGGAGAGAGTTTCAAGAAGTTGAAAACGGCTCCTAAAGCTACAGACCTAAGATTGCATATTTGTGTGGGTGCCATTTACATATCTTTGTGAGCATATGGTAATCCAATATCACTTTGTGGTTTGATAGTACAGAATTGATAAGTAGCATACTGAACTTTTGTGAAAAAAGTTCTAGCTCTCTGAATATTTCAGAGGCATTGATTTTTAGTTATGGCGGATACTCCAGCAGCCTGACTTCTAATAACTAGAGTTTGATGTTGCTTTAACAAGATAATGATTTACTACTACTAACTTTTTAATAAGCGAGTGATGAGAGATATCAAGAATGACTTGGTTCTGTAATGCTGTCAACTTGCATGATAGTGGGCGTCTTCATGTTTGAACTTTTACATAGTAGCAATTTATTAGCTTGCCAACACAGTTAGCTTCTCCCGTACATGTTTAATCTCATGGGATGTTTATTTGTCCTTTTATTTGCCAACACAGTTAGACTCAATCGAGCAAAATATAACATACAAAAAGCAGCAATACAGTTATCTTAATGTGTAATGCAGAAGTACTATCTACTTGCATGCTGCTGGTTGGTTTTCAGACTCTTTGTGGTCATCCTCATATGTTGGAGAGTTTGGGACTGACTTTTGCCAAGTTTATTGAGGTTGTGTTTAATAGGAGTACCTGCATTATTGCACTGAAGAATTTTTTTACCATATACCAAAGTTACTGATTGTTTTTTACGAACCGATGGATTGAGGTCTAAAAGACATGAGTTACTGATTCGTTTATTGCTTTGCTCATGAGTGTATTAATATCCAAAATAATTTGTTATTTTGTGGGTTAGCTCTCAAGTTTCCAAACAAACCTTAATTAAATGGATCATTTCCATTAACCTTTTCACTCTATTTTTTCCAGTCCTGCGGGATTATATTGCTGGTTAGACAAGTCCACATCAAGCTCCAACTTACTGTACCATGAGGTATACCACTGCCAATACTAATCGTCCTACTCAACAACTAACTGAATGGGTGGAAGAAAGATTTCAATTTTATTGACAACCAAATTAAATATTAAAACAAGGAAATCATTCTGAACCAATTAATGTGCTGCTGCTGGCCGCTGCCATATATGGTAAGGCATTTCAATTTCAACATCAGCATGCCTCTAATGCCGAAGTTCTAACATCAGCGTGGACGCATTTTCCTTCTTGATTGGAAAGAAGGACAGAGAGAAAAAGCAGAGGGCTTATTAACACCTTTGCTAAATCACAGTGACGAAGCCCTCTCTTCTCTTGCTGCACAATTTACTCATTCTAATGTATGTGGAACTGTGCTGGTTATTACTGTTCCAAATGGCCTTCCTAGGCTGAAACGCAGACAAAAAGGAGTGATTAAATAGGCTTCTAGAAGGGATTGGATGAGAAGAACAAGGGCTAGCAATATTCGGAGTAAAGTAGATCAAAGCACAACTGTAAAGGACATTGGTTGTACATATGACTATCAGGTTCTCTGTATAAAAAGCAATCCATGCCACGCTATTGTGGAAACTGTATAACTATATTTGACCTCCTGTATGGTTTACAGTGTTATTTTACAAAACAAATTCAGATTATGGTGATTATTGGTGAGGGATCCGGTATATCCTGATGACTCACTTTGATAAAATGAAATGTCTACAATCATTAGTGCAATTTTGATTTCAGCGATGACATTTATTGTAGAAAGACCATAAAATAAAGTTTACAAAACCTACGATATCCATTATTGATTGTGTTACTTTCATAAAACTTGTTTGAATTAAATGTCACTTTAATATTATGGTTTAATTTCATAGTATTATTATCTTATCATGCGATCCATGTTTTTTATCTAAAACTTAGTTATCCTAAAGTAGAACGCGACGAGGCATTTAACCGATGGTTGTATAAGGTTGAGATCTAGTAGTGTCCGTCTTTGAGGCTGTGTTTGGACGTGCGTTCGGACAGCAGCTGATGCTGGGTCTTCTTTAGGGCCCAGCCCAAGAAAAAATCCTTTATTTGTTGCTAGTGTGGTCCAGCCCACGTTAATTTGTGGCCCAAATAATCCTACTCTCCTGTTAATAAACAGAAACACGATGATGATGTTTATCATTGCACTCTTTACCATGCATATTGACACCATTATTTTAGGAGTAATATCATCAAGATTTTTTTTTTCCATATTTTTTACTCAAATTTCAAAAGTTGTAGCTTCCTGAAAACACCTATTGAGAGGTGCTAGCCAGTCACTGAAAGTATGATAAACAATCTTTGATTTTTCACATATAAGAAGAAACCAAGGAGGAAAGGGGGGTGGGGGTGGGGTGGTGTTGCACTATGCCTGTTCCGCTTCTCAAAAGAAAACTGTTTTTATATCCATGTTTGAAACCTTGTGACCAAAGTGGCATTGATTCGTCACTAGAATTTGGAAACCATCGTGCAAACACGAAGTGTCTGTCGCAAATTCAAATAGCATGTGCACCGATGCATTTCTTTCCGCAAGCATATATAGCAACATCGATCGCCTACCATGACGGTATATATAAATACACCTCTGCTACCTTTCACAGAGGCAGTTCTCAAACAAGATGTAGTGTTTCATTTCTACTTGTTGAGATGTTAGAGAGAACCAAATCTATGGATCGAAGTTGAGATTTCATTCCATCGAGGTTGATTAAAACCTCCTGGTTGATGCTTGCACCACAGATATTGGATCTTTGGTGGCTTCCTTGTACGTCGATCCAATTACTGGCCTCCTTGTACATCGACATATGTCTCCGTACATTATACAAAAACGCTTAGAAATTAAGCTGCAATTCAGCCCGTCGCCCCCAAACAATGCGCACATTAATTCTCAAAAAAAAAAAACAATGCACACATTAGAATAATTTCCATATAAGCCCCTGTTGTAAATTTTATTATGACAAGACCAAGAGAATGCGGAACTGTCTTTTTTTCACATCCATGGATCGGGGTTGAGATTTCAGTCTATACTACCAACAAATTACAAAGCAGCCAACCAACTTGATGTCAAAAATTAAGTTAAATTTGTGCAAACTTAGTCAAATTTAAGTCATTCTTATCATTGTTCTTGTCCATCCAGCCCGTTTTCTTTCCCTAAGCTACAGTAGACAAAGCACGACCGGGAGGGTGAAATCCTTCTCGCCATCGATTCCTCCAAGTCTGTGGCGGCCTTAGGCACTAGAGGTGCGGTGGAGCTGCTGGATTGGCGGCTACGGTACATATACTAGTCTAGTAGTGTAGATCTTCGTAGGTTAGGGTTAGGTTTCCCCGTGTGGCCGGGTGTCGCCGATACGGGGCTATGCTTCGTCCTCTTCGTCCATGGCGACGGTGGCAGTTTCAGCTTGGTCTCCGATGGCGGTGGCCTCCACCGTTGTTCCGTTCGCGTCAAGGATGAGGTGCGAGTTCTATATCCTAAGCGCGGCGGGGTGGAGGCGAATCCACTTCCCTAGCTAGGATTTATCGGCTCGTTGGGGGTCGCCTGCGATGCCTGCGATGCGCTTGACCATAGCTCCGGCGGGAGATGGCCGATGCGCCCAAAGGTGATTTCATGCGGCTTCAAAATCTTTGGAGGTCGTTGGTGGTTCTAGTTTCAAAGCTCAAGTCATTTTGTCGGGTTGTTAGTTGGAGGGTCCGCCCCACCCCTCCCCCTCGTTTCTTGTTGTTTGTTTGTGCATGTGTGATTTGGCAGTATCTGTGGATTACTTTCGAACCCTGTTTTAAATCGCGGGCTATGGAATTTAGCAAAGACTCGAAAAACACTATAGCGGCGCTTATTAGCGCCAAATAGCGCGCTAAAAAAGATCGTGCAAGCACTGAAAACGCTATAAGCGCCGCTATTTTAACGCTATAGCGTTATTTGTTCTGAGGTTTTTGAATCATATGTAGTTTCCCACTTCTCTTAATACAATACGTGCTAATGCACGAAAAGGAAAAAAAACAAATCGGAGGCGGCGAAGTGCTCGGGTGGGGGAGACGAAGGCCCTACACGAGCTTGGATGTAGTTTCTTTGTTTTGGAGGGTCTTCTTTGTAAGAATGTGCAACTAGAGAAGTATAGGATCTTGACCTACTTGTAATTTCTTACTTCTCTAGGGGGCTTTGATGTAATCTGACCAGGTGTACAACTTGTTCTTACCATCAATATGATCTGGTTCCGGCCCCTTCAAAAAAAAAAAAAAAAAAAAAAAACATTCTTGAAAAACTTCTATTAATAAATCAACTCGTGACAAAAGAGAAGTGATATTTTGCATAAATTTTGAAAAATACGAGTGGTTAAACTTGATGTTAAAAAAAGTTAAACATCTTATAATTTAGGATGGATTAAGTAGCTCTAAACCTAAAGCTACTTAATAAATTAAGTAGGTCTAATCCTAATTTTTTTAAAAAACAGGGGATGGGCGATGCTGACTGCCGTGTGGAGCGTGGACAGCCCACAGCCATGTGAGCGTGGTATATGTGATTACTGGATGATGGCCTTTTTTTTTTTTTTTGAGAGGGAGAAAGGGGATGCTTGGCCTGCTGGCACGGCATGTTAGAGCTTCTTGAGGGCCCAGCCCAAGAAAGTTCTTTATTTGTTGCTAGTGTGGTCCAGCCCACGTAAATAACTAGCCCAAATAATCCCTACTCCCTCTGTTCCAAATTATTATAAGTCATTTTAGCTTTTCTAGATACCTTGTATTTGTCATGCACATAGATATACACTATGTACAGATACAAAGTAAAAATAATGTATCTAGAAAAGTCAAAACGTCTTACAATTTGGGACAAATTTAGTACTAATTATTCTTCTATCTTAAACACATACATGATGATAAGGTTTCTTTTTGCTAATTGATGATAAGGTTTCTCAATGAACTCTTTAGCCCCATTGAAATGTTTGCGTAGTGGATACAACTGGCCCAAATCATTTTAGGAGTAATATCATTATTATTTTTTCTATTGTTAAGACATCGAGATATTTGCATAGTGGATATGACCTATAGTGTAACTTGGTGAAAATAGAATTGAGGTCCTAGTCATCAGTTAGTAAAAGTGGGATAAATCACCTTTTGATTTTATAAGAAAAAACATGGAGAAAATGGGGTTTGCAATATGCCTTTTCCTCTGTTTCCCAAAATAAAACTATTTTCAATGTTTGAAAGTGGAAACCCTCCGAAGTTGCGGTGAGACCCCAAGTTCTACCGATCCGCTGGTCAGCCTGCACGGCCTAGTCGTCTGTTGAATTTGGGACTGGACTGGAGAATACCAGAATTTGGGATTGCATCGGCAATCATCGTGATCACACTGTTCACACAATAGTCGTGTGTTGCAAATGGAAATATCATGTGTGCCCATGCATTTCGTTCTATGCATATCAACATTGATTGTATGATTTTTAAAAAATTAAAAAACATTGATCGCCTACTATAACAATGTATATATATGCACAGACATCTTCATTAGCTTCACATGTTTTCAGCGGTGCTGAAAAAGCAACAATGTTTGATTTGAATGTTTAATTCGTAGTGTTGAGATATTAGAGTGAACCAAATCTAGAGAGTGGAGGTTTTTTCCATGTCATGATGTTGTTGATTTTGCAGCAAAAATAACATGTAAACTTCAGCTCAACAAAAGCTATATCAAAAAAGATTTTTGTGCTTAGTAAGGAAATTGGTGTATCTATCTTAGCTTCATAGATCTTAGTCCTACTCCAAATGCATGAAGATTTTATACATGGATAGGAAAGATTCTATACATAGATAAGAGGAATAGGTAATCAATAAATCAGAGATCTGATTAACCACGCTATCTCCCACACCATAAGAGAGCTTGCCGAGCCAGCATCAACATTAAGGTCTCACCTCGTTCATATGCGACCCTATAGAAGGTCACCTTTGGCAGAGCAGCGGCACTTCGAAGGACACGTGCCAAATTAAGACGATAGATCCGATGGCGCAAGTTACCATTGCAGTCAAATATGTATGCTGATATAAGCCATCATGTCACATAAAAATAACATTGCATTTCTCGATAGTTAAAGTTTTTGACATACAAGGTCTCCTACAAAGTCTATTATCTAGGTCTGAATTAACGATGCCCTTGGCATCTCTTGCAAATGAAATTCGAGTCTCACACATCCATTTCCCTGTGTGTGATAGACAAGTCTACTCCTATATATGGATGGAGACTGCAAAAAAAAAAATATAAAATTTTCTTTCAGTACCTCCTAACCATTTCATTCTCTCGTTTTCTTTAACCATTTGATTCTCTCGTTTCTTTCGGATATATACAACAGGGATGTGTGCTTGTCAGGTTGCCATTTGGCATATATGTTTTTTCTTAACAGTGGATGTGACACCAAAAGTTTTTATTGGTTGTGGCTTGTAGTTTCTTCTTTTTATTTATCAAAATTCAAAAGATAATGAGTGTAACTTTTCTGGAAACACAGTTAGAGAACTTCTGGACTTTTATTAAAAGTAGATAAAAAAGTTAAACAGGAAAAGAAGAAATGGAGAGTGAGAAAAAGAATTATTTGCCCCCAAAATAAGTATAGAGAAACAAAACTACTCCCTAGCGCTAGGAACACCATTGTAAGATGATGGAGCTCATGTCATACCATTCCGCATCGCATTTAGTTCCATTTATTATGCCTGATTTGACCCTAGGCGCAAACACAAAAAGTCGTAGTCAACTAAACCAAGAAGAACAATCTCGACGAAGCGAAGACTTGAACTAACTATGTGGGTACACATAACTTAGAGTGTGAATACTAGCAATGCTGTCTTTTTCATTGTTTGTTCAGTTCGGTTTTACGAAAGTGACGGCAAAGTAATCTATAATGTTCCGCCCCTGTCATTGTTTATATTTTTATAAAAAAAGAAAATGCATAATTTTCCATCCATATTTGAAACTGTTGCCCAATTTGTGGTGAGACCAAGAGCCTGCGATGATCTGCCGGTCAGTGACATGGCTATTTCTGGCCCCTGCATGACCAGGTGTGTGGAGATGGAGCCACATGAATGCTGCAGTGCAGGACTCGTTTGAAATTCTTGGCACCCAAAGAGGCAAACAAGTTCGTTCAAAGTCCAGAGTCCTCTCATGTGTTTGTCATCCTCTCCTGGTCCTGGATGTGCAAGTCTCTGCTGCATCTGTGTTTTCTCCATTGGTGAAATTTGGCAGATGCTGAGCCATCAAGATGTTGAGGTTCTTGGCAGGGCTCCAAGCCTCCAAATGATGGTGATGTTGGGCCCCATGCATGCTCTGGAGTTTTGGAGAGTGGAGACTGGAGACTGGAGAGAAAGAAAAGTAAACAGGCCGTTTTGAATGAAAGTGAAAAAAAAAACTAACTTTTTTCCATATGGGCAGGGCAATTAGCTAGCCAGCTTACCAATATCATCACAGCAATTAATTCTGGTCCAAAAGGATGGATGAATAAATTGATATATAACTTCTGAGATAATTCATGGAATCTGGATATGAGAATATATAAACTTTGAGAAAAAGGGGGCAAAAAAAATGACTGGAATTAAAATGTTTGCGAGTTGTCGAAGCAAATAAAGTGCTGTGTTTAAATCATGCACTGTTAAGAGGTCTAGCTAGAACTCTATGGATTTTGTGGGTCGGAAAGAAGAACAAGGCATCAATCATGGAGGTAGGGTAAAAGAGAGAACCCTATCATGATGATTTCTGTAAAAGGAAAAAAGAAGCCAAGCCCGTTAAAGCATAAATGGAATTCGGTGAGGAAAAAGTCCGAATTCACTTCCCCAACTATCATCAAAGTTCACTTTTTTTTCTCCCTCAACGCCAAAAACCGGACAAATCACCTCCCTCAACTTTTCAAAACCATGCAAATTACCTCCCTCGGCGGTTTTTGAGGGCGGTATTTCTACAATAATGATGGTTTGCCTTTTCCTTTTTAAATTTTTTGGTTGAATCTTTGAAAAATCATAGTAAATCATAGAAAAATCATAAAATAGAAAATCCAAGTTTTTAGACTTCATATGAGTAGATCTACACATTGAATATATAATATGGTATGCTTTAGTACAAAAAAATAATTATAGAAGTTGCAGCTACGAATTATTTTAATAAATTACAAATAAGTATACATCTAAAGCTACAATAAAAATTTTGTACCGAAGCATACCATATTATGTATTCACTGTGTAGACATGCACACATGGAGTATAAAAAATAGATTTTCTATTTTGTGATTTTTTCTTTGATTTACTATGATTTTTAAAGATTCGAACAAATAAATATAAAAAAAGAAAAAGACAAAACCTTCAAAGCAAAAAAAACTTTGTACTAAATAATATCATATTATATATTCAATGTGTAGATCTAATCCCGTGGAGTCTAACTAAATTGGATTTTTTATTTTATGATTTTTCTATGATTTACTATGATTTTTCAAAGATTCAACTGGTTTTTTTTTAAAAAGGAAAAAGGTAAACCGCTGTTACTGTAGCAATACCACCCTCAAAACCGCTCGAGGGAGGTAATTTGCATGGTTTGAAAAGTTGAGGGAGGTGATTTGTCCGGTTTTGACGTTAAGAGAGGAAAAATGAACTTTCTTGATAGTTGAGGGAGAAAATTCGGACTTTTTCCTCCGGTGACGAAATGGGCACAGCAACTGATGCTGGATCTTCTTTAGGGCCCAGCCCAAGAAAGTCCTTTATTTGTTGATAGTGTGGTCCAGCCCACATCAATAGGTGCCCCAAATAATCCTACTGCCCTGTTAGTAGTGTTTGAAACCTTCCGCCGAAGTTGTGAGACTGAAGTTGCATTGATAAGTTGGTTTGGTTGCATGAACGTACTGTGCTAGATAGTTGTTTACTGAATTTGGGATTAAGGATTCTTACTAGAATTTGGGAATCATCGTGCTCACACAAAGCGTATGTTGTAAACGGAAATAGCATGTGTGCTGATGCATTTCATTCCGCATGCACAGTAACATCGAACACCTATTATGCCGGTATATATACAAATACACCTATTTTTACCTTTCACATGTTTTGGTAACCAGTTCCAAAACATGATGTAGTGTTTCAATTTCTAGTGTGCTGAAATACTAGGGTGAATCAAATCGGTCAAGGTTGAGATTTCAATCTATACTAGCCATAAACAACAGCAACAGCATTGGTTGCTGAATAGTGTTTCACTTTTGTAAAAGCAAGTTGTGGTTTTGAGGATAGCGATGAAAACGGACGAAAATGGATCAAAAACCCCATTTCTACCTCCATTTCTATATTTGTTGGCGGAAACGAGATCGGGTTTGGAAAATGTGGTTTCGGAAAACGGAATCGAAAATATACGGTGCACGCGTAAACAAACCAATACGAACCGAAATTGAGCGGAAACGGCCGGAAGCCGGGAACTTAAGCCGAATAACATGCATGGTGCCGCAACCATCCGTCTCTTCTATCCCTCCAACTAGCGGCTACCTTAGGTCATGCCATCACAGCTCTCGGCATCATTCATCTCATCAAGATCACTTTCACTATCATCGTCTAGGTGGACATCATCCGTGGTGTCTTCGGTTTCAAATCAACATTATGGATGGAATGCATTTACGATCTAAAAAGACAAGACATATATTAATTGATGATCGGTATGTATGCGGGTGTACAACAACACCATATTAGATGCGTAGATCTCGTCATTAGCTTTCGTAAAGGTGTGGTTTTGAAAACGAGTCCGGGAGAAAGTTATGGCTTGCTGTAATATGGGAAAAATGTGGTAAAATACGGAACAATTCTGACCAAATACGAGGATTCGGAAATAAATACGGAAAAAACGCCGTTTCTACTTCCGTCCGCATTCGATAACCTCCGTCGGATTCGACCCGATTCCAAATTTTCCAAAAATACGGAAAAGGCCGGGTCAAATGTAGAAAACGAACAAAAAAAAGAGGAAAAGTTCCATCCGTTTTCAACCCTATTTGAGGATAGGCATATTGTGAACATTGCCCTAATAAGATATTAAGAAACAAATGAAGAGAGGTTGTGGTTTCGACAATGTGCATATTGTGAGCATTACCCTCATTTTAAGAAACAAACGAAGTACATGAGGGTTTGCTTTATTATTACAAATATATACTCCATAGTTGAAAAAAAGACGTTTAGGACAGCGACACGGTCTCCAAAGCGTCTTTGTCGATTCCGCTAGATTGGGCGGAATTGACATCGATTGCTAATCGTCGGCCCATCTTTGTGAAGGGGGCGACGGCGGCAGGGCCGAGGAAGACGGCGGCGGCGTGATGGCGTCGATGGCGTGGGGCCGATGAAGAACGACGAGGTAGAAGACGATGAAGATGACGTGTAGCTGCTCGAGGCGATGAGAGAGATGGAGGAGGAGGGAGCGACGTGGGGCAGGGCGCCCTTGCGCCGTCGGCAAGCGGCCGGGCGAGCGTGGCCGGCTGGCCGGGGTGGCGGCGTGCCAAGGGGCGGCGGTGAGGTCTTTGGAGCGAACAAGACGCCGCGTCCGAGGGAGAGAGAGAGATTGAGAGCTAGAGAGCTGGAGAGTATTTGGGTGTTACCCCTTTAATTTTTTTCGATTAAAATCCAAACGATTACTGACTCCCTTGTATTTATAGTCCGGGGAAGACTTGCACGCTAAGCAAACTCTAGGAGGTTTCCTTATAGATTGGAATACCCCTCTCACAAGCAACCTATTTATTCCTATTTTATTCCTATCTTTATTCCTTAAATATTCCTTACTTAATTGCGAAGCAACTATTTATTCCCTATTTTATTTCTATTTTTATTTCTTAAATATTCCTTACTTAATTGCGGAAGCGTGACGGGCGCGTTTCACGCGGATGACGGCGGCGGCGGCCTCGAGCCTCAGCGCGCCAAGACGGGCCTTGGGCCTAGTGCGGCGGCGGGTCATGACATTTCTCCCCCCTTTTCGCGTGGCGTCAGGCCCTCCGGCCGATCGCTAAATAATGGTGGTCGTTGTTGATGAGTTGGGCGAAGATGGGTGTCCCGACCTTTTCTTGATTGGAGAATATCCCGTAGCTTTTGTGATAAGTCCATGACGTAGTAGTGATGGTTGTTGAGTAAGACAATCTCCATAGCTGGTGCCCAAGTTGTTGCTCCTAGCCGGGCTTGATGGTTTCGTCGATGCAAAGTAGGTTGTTGCCAATTCAGTATCGCCAGTTGATGAAGGATGGGAACCTCGGGGTATTGGACGGCCGACGAGGTAATAGGTTGATGTGGGTGGTATGTACCTCTTGTCGCCGCCGTTGAAGCTCACAAGTCGATGCTTGCTGAAGATGGCGTCGTCGAACTCCTTGACGAAGTTGGTTCGTAGTGCTCCTTATGTAGGGTGCCTCACGGTGCGGTGCAGCCCACGGTATGTTGGCGTAGTCGCATCGGGCATAAATGTCGTTGAGGAACATGGGAGCCAAGTGATATGGCTCGAGTCGCCCCTCGGGCCGCTAGAGTCGCCAGAGTCGATGTCGCAATGGTTGTTGGTGTCGCCATTGAAGGACGTCCCAAAACCGAGAGTGGGGCACCATGGTATGCTGTCTCCGTTCTCTCGTGGTGCCTTGGTGATGCAGAGCAGCCAAAGAAAGAGGAGTGTCGTTGTCGCCGGCTTGGCAGTTGTGTACCGATGTTACGCTTGCGGGTAATCGATGATGTCGCGATTTGCCGGAGCTGCGGCTTGAGAGATGGAGTTCTCGCCATTGTCGATGTCGACCAATGTCCAGCAGGTGTAGTAGATCATCGGCAAAGGTTGGCGAGTGAACCACCGCCTCCTTGGTGTCGCTGGGGGTGCATCGGTGTTCTCATCGGCCGTGGCGCCCATGTGTGGAACGTCGTGGTTGCCAATGTCGAGGTTGGCTGCGAGGATGTCGTCGTGGTTGATGTCCTTGTAGTCATTGTCGATGGTAGGCATGGTGAAGACGTAGTCGACATGAGGGGGAACATCATTGACGTTGGCATCCTTGAGGACGTCGTTGCCGTTCATGGTGCCCATGGTAGCGTCCTTGTCGTTGTCGACGTCGTTGATGCCGCAAGCAATGTGGCTAGCGACGTTAAAGGCGATGTCGGGGATGCCGTTGACGCCTTCGGGGGTGTCGTTGTTCTCATCGATGATGCCGGTCGAAGACGTCTTGGTTGACGACGTCGGCGACATCGTTGGGCGTGGGAGATAGAGGTAGAAGCTCCTTGTTGAATGAGATGGACTTGCCCGGTGATTTGTGGAGCTTGTGATGTCACGGGCGGCCGAAGTTGTTGGCATTGTTGTTCATGTCGCCGTGGTTGTCCGAGGATGGCGTGGGCGGCAGGATTGAGATTGGTGATGTCGGCGCCGACGTCGGGCGACGTCTTTGAGTCGTCCTTGTTGGCACTCGGATGTTCCCAATGTCAAGGATGATGTTGGTAGTGACCGGGAACTTATCGTGCCGCCATTGTAGTAGCCGTGAGGCGTTGGCCTAGTTGGGTAGGCTTTTCGTCGAGCACCGGTGAACGTCGTAGTGGTCCTCGGTTCGATCCGACCGATAGCAATAAGCGGGGGCGCCATGGGGTAGGCGTGCTCGTAGGGCGGCGTAGGGAGCGTCGTCACCGCCGGCGGCGCCCATGGCGGGACGTCGCCGGTGGTGGCTGAGGTGACGCCGTAGGCGCGTCGCCAGGACAAAGAAGGCCGTGGTGCCGCGGTGTTGCTGCCGGGTCTTGGCCACCGGTCGTCGTGGATGTTGATGGGAGCGCCGCCAAAGATCCAACTCGGAAAGAAACGCCAAAAGCAACATCTCCATCCGAGCTCGGCGATCTTGTGGCTGTCCATCGGATCTTGGCGTTGTGGTGGCCTGGCCGATTGGTGGGAATCGCCCCCGTCTTCCGGATACCATTTGCCGATTCGCTAAGATTGGGCCAGAATTGACATCCGATTTGCCGATCGTCGGCGATCTTGACGGCCGAAGGGGCAAACGGGCGGCGGTGAGGAAGACGACGGGCGGCGTGGATGACGCCGATGGCGTAGGTCGATGAAGAACAACGAGGTAGAAGACGAAGAAGATGACGTGTAGCTGCTCCAGGCGATGAGAGAGATGGAGGAGGAGGGAGCGACGACGGGCAGGCGCTGCCGCCCAAGGCTGACGTCGCGCGGCTGGCTTGGCCGGGCGCGGCGGCGGGGTGGCGGCGTGCCAAGGGCGGCGATGGTGTCTTTGCGAAGGCCAAGACGTGCGCGAGGGAGAGAGAGATTGAGAGCTAGAGAGCTGGAGAGTATTTGGGTGTTACCCCTTTAATTTTTTCCGATTAAAATCCAAACGACATAACTCCCTTGTATTTATAGTCCGGGAAGACTTGCACGCTAAGCAAACTCTAGGAGGTTTCCTTATAGATTGGAATACCCCTCTCACAAGTAACCTATTTATTCCCTATTTTATTCCTATCTTTATTCCTTAAATATTCCTTACTTAATTCTTGAAAGCAACTATTTATTCCTATTTTATTTCTATTTTTATTCCTTAAATATTCCTTACTTAATTGCGGCGGTACCGACGGCGCTGTTCACGGCGGATGACGGCGGCGGCCCGACCCTGAGCCTCATACGCGCCGGGCCTTGGGCCTAGTCTTGTGGCTGGTCATGACACGTAACTTTGACTTCTCTTTTATATAAAAATATTTATTAAAAATTATATATGTATACTTTTATGAAAGTATTTTTCAAGACAAATCTATTGATATGATTTTCACATTTCTAAACTCAACGACTTAAAAGTTATTAATGATTTATGTTCACAATGTTTGACCCAAGCCTTTTTCCAAAACGTCTTCTTTTTCAATCATAGAGTAGTATTTTTTTTTTTTTTTTGACTGCAGGGGTGGTTCATTGGTTGTTCTTGTGGTTTTTCCATGTAATCTATTCAGTACACATTATAATATCCATCTATCATTTATTATTAGAAACATGTCATCTATCCTTTATTATTACAAAAATCGGGCTGATTAGTCCTTGGGGACTGATTATTAATTAGTCCCGCCAGGTCCAGTCCCGCGGCCGTCCGAAGGCTCCAGCACCCGCCCGTGGCCCGTCCACGAGACCACAGCACGATTCAAAACCGTACCCATCCAAGAGATTTTTTTTGGTGGGCCGATTTTTTTCCGCCTGTGACACTCGCATGGCAGGTTTCTCAAGCCAGTTTTTTTTTTTTTTTTTTTTTTTTTTTTTTTTTTTTTGTAGTGACCACATTATTGACTGGCCTGTTTTATTATTGTTCAAAGTAATCTATATATCTATACGTCTTAGATTTGCTTGGCATGGAAATCGACTTTCAATGACCACTTGATATACACAAGTTTGCATAATCTTTAGTTTCAAATCAAATATATTGAGCACAATTATTTTCCACCACAAACAGACCGAATTTCATTTTTCATTACTAGGACACATACCGACTAAGTCGTATGTAAAATAAAATGATGCCTGGTCTATAAACATGCGCCCAAACCTGTTTACATTTACATTACTAGAAACAGCAAGTTGTGAGGGCACGACTACTTCAACACTAATGGAAGCATAAGCATTTGTGGTCCAATAGGCAACACATATGTCTGTCAGAGCCAGCTCCACACGGCAAAGATCAAGGCTTCTCTCTCAGTCGGCCTTCATCCTGTTTAAGGAAAATGTGAATGATTTGCGGTTTAATGTGAAAATAACCACAGAATAGCTCAATTTGCATGGAAGACAAGATATACCAATAATGCGCCCGTGCAACCATAAAAGTAGCTGTCTCAAGCCGCGCCCACTGGCTCCAAGGTGTGAGCATATGAGCGGTGTTGCTGATGGAGTGGAGATGAAGCCAACGTCTCCTACTGGTGAAAGGCTAACTAAAATGATTTAAAACAGACATAACCAGTGTGACTAAATTACATCCAAGTTTACAATCATGAAACTGGTGAAGTGTGCTGCTGATACCACATTACAGCTAACTAAAATAAGATTGCACTTCAAATTGACGTTCTAACAAAAACAGTAATAAGGAAACCTATAAAAGAAACAAGTAGCTCATAGGCAGACTGAAAAGTGATTGCAATTTACACTTCTATGCATCAATAAGGAAAAAAAAATGGCCATAGTGAAGTGAAAAAGTAGCATCATGCATCAGTGTGTTTAAAAGTTGGACTGTGTATGATAAAATTTATTAACCTATTATAGCATTCAAATTCAAAGCATGGGATTAAATAGTGAGATTAAGAACAAAATTGACCAATTCATGCTCGAGAAAGAAAAAAAAAAAGGCCAAAGTTGACCAATTACAGTAATAGTCTCACAAAGTTTTCTTGTCTTTGTGATAAACTGTAGAACACTGGGTGAATGTGCCAAAATGAGGGACAATTAAAGGTGGATTACTTAGGACTATTTGTTTGAGCCTTTGCTTATCAAAATCTGGCTTCTATGACCGCCTGAATAGTTAAAAAGGCTTTATTTTTAAAAAAAAATTTGAATTAATGGAACATGAAATATGTGTGATACCCAAGAAACAGTGCCCTAAATGCCAGTAAAAACTGCTCTACACCTGCTATTGGCTTGTAGTACAAATACAGCTTCCTGAACATGTGCAAAACAGCGCACAAATTGCCAGTAAATGCGTCTAAAAGCATCTGCTATTGGCTTCTAGTACAAATGCAGCTTACTGAACACGTGCAACATTTATCTAGGTGCAAGATATGACAGAAAAAAAAAACAGAAACCTGAATAGTTTCATCAGATGGGTGAGGAAGAGAAAAAGGTCCATCAGAGCTAAAGGAATACCCGAAGTCGTCAAGAGATCACCAGTGCAAGGTATCTGGTAGAACATGTATTAGTAGCAGATTACAAAGAAACAAAGACACCAGAAACTTACAGGCAATAATTAACAAAACTACTTGATTCACAGTGCAGCGCATTAAACGAGGGCTACAGTTCCCAATGTCCTTCACAAAAAATTTCTGGCATGCAACAGAATATGAATGAAAATGGGGCCACCTTGACAGGTCTCATAAATGATGACGGATGATTCAGGCATTGGCCTTGGAATTTGATTATGATCAATTTTGGATGGGGTTTAAACCCGGGTTCAAGCATGTGGAGAATAAGGTATAGTCAGGGTGCCAGGTGGTCCTAGTGTGTTTGGCTGCATGCTACCAGGAATACCTGGCATTCTCATTGGTGGCTGCATAGCACAAGACCGAGCTCCCTACAGATAATTTCATAGGGCATGTCAGAAGCCAAACTTCTATGGGAGGATGAATTACCATGAAGCAAGCAAAAATTCAAGAGATTGTATCAATATCCAAGCTGCATGACTACTAAAAAATAAATCTCAGGCAAACAGATTCCTTGGTATGGATTCCTTGATTGACTCAGTGCCCTATCTTGGTGTTCCCATTGGATTGCATTAGTTAAATTATTAATTTGACGGATTGCATCAGTTAAATTGTTAAGTTGACGGATTCCATCAGTTAAATCATTGATGTGCCCACTGACCAACAAACTTGTAAAGATCTATCCAACCAGTCATAAATCCATAAGCTAGATAGGTTGTAGTGGGTATACATGATCAATACAAAAATGAAGGCAATATGAATGTGTACACAATGAGAATTTGTGTGCAGCTTGATATGGATACAATTACTAATTCATTTGGTGATTTACTCTCAAGTTTCCAAACAAACCTTCACTAAATGGATCAAATTAACCTTTTTACTCTATTTCCCCAAATCCCAGGATTATATTGTTGGTCGCTATCAACTGGTGTGTAGCTTTTTATTGTCGACAAGCTGAGTAGCTTCAGTTGTCGGTTTCAGTTTACAGCATGCCTATTTCAGGTTACAGATTTAGTAGGCAAACTAATATATATAGACACCATGAAGAATCAGATTAGTTGATTGTTTGAAAGGAGTATCTTGTTACTGATGCAAGAAAAAATAAAGAAATTTGATAATCAGACTTATAGTATCTAGTATCTACTCCATCAAACCAACATATTTAATCTGAATAACTCATCCTAATCGTTAAAACATTCTATAATGAGATCATATCAATCCTAAGTAAGGTGTCATCAATTTTAACAATAAAAAGACTTTTTTGAAACCACAAATGTTGTCATCAATTTAAACTCCAAATCCTTACAGTTTTGGAGTTTGGGTTGCTTGGCATAAGTTCAGCCAAGCAGACCATACCTTCTCAGAGACAAGTTGCAAACTAACTTAAGCAATTAAATTAAAATGCTCCCGACCACATCCAATCGGATGGACATCGATCGGTCACAACATGACAACTGCATGGCCATGATGCATACCACAATCCCATTAGCTCCTCGACTGCGAAGTAACAATGAAAAGCGAGCGAGAGCGAGAGGAAACAGTCAGCCCCCCAAAAAGTACTCGAACGCATGCAACAAAGCATGATGAAGTTTTATATTTAAGCTACGTTTATCTTTCCTTCCCCGATGGGGTGAGGGAGGACTGTGGTGCCAGGTGGACCCATGAGGGAGGCGAGGCAAGGTGCCAAACTTGGTGCAGCGAGCCCATCGGGTGCCAAACCAGGCAACAACCATCAGTACCGCCTATAATCAAATTACACAGATCAATTTGATAGTAAATAACTATTAGAAACTACTTAGTGGTTAGCTATGGAATTGGGCGCATAGATCATACAACATGGTCAGTAGAAGTGCAGAACAAGAATAGGGGTGATCGGGTATATAGAATAACAAGTCTCCGTTAGCCAAACCACAAGTTCAGAGAGAAAAATGGTTGCTAGTTATAAGAATAACTAATCCAAATGGCAATTGTTGCCTACATAAGGAATTTGGCGGTCTACCATATAGAATAAAGAAATTATTTGACCTTCTTTTTACCCAGGTCACATAAAGTAGCTACATGCTTAGTGAATTCATGATAAGTAATAAGGTAGTGTAGTATTTAATCAGCACTGCTCTTGATTTTCCTAAATTCTAAACGTAAACAATTTCTTTTTTTTGCGAATACTACTATTTAATATTCTTGAGAACACTAATGAGGATAGTGCATCCACAATTCGCATTCATAATTACTATTTGTCACAGATTCTGACCAAATCCTACCACATGAGTGGCTCAAAAGCTACATTGAACCAGCATTTGATAGCCGAGAAAAACTCACCTTTGCTGCAATTGAAGAGGAGCTAATATGGCCACGACCAGTGCCAACAATCGAACACTTGCAGGGAACACATCCCACGAATCACCAAATCAAATGAAGGGGAAGGCCGAGGAGCAAGCACGCTATTGATATGTGCCCTTTGTTCCAAATCTCGAGAAGAAAAAAAATACAAGCAATCAAATTGCATAGAGAACTACTGTCATAGATCGACAATTTTGTATGCATACAAATGAACAAACAAACTATACTACTGGAGCTCGTAAGAGATGAATATTGTGACACAATTTTTTATGCGGATTAATCGGCGTTTCACCTGATGCTGAGTGTAGTGTGGGTGGTCATGCATTGATTTGAATGAAAAAGGAATGTAAAATAAAAAAAAACAATAATAATATCTTCCACTCAATTACTACTTTATTAATGAATCGTACTATGGAATGTGTTTCTAAATAATATTTTTATTGTCACATAAGGGTAGGATTTATATGACCACCTGTTTCTTGGAAAAATCCTACAATCTATTTGTAGAAATTAATATTTATGGTGATAGCTAATTGTTTAACCATCAATTGATCATCAAACAGTCTGCAGCTAATATGCTTTGCGAACATATCTAGTTATTGACACTTGAGAACCAAAATAGAAGACATAGCCTGACAGTGTACAATAAAATGGTTTCTTCTAAAAATAGTCTACAATAAAATGAATTTACGGAGAAACCACAAAAATACTCAACTTTAGAGCCATGAAGGTAGGAAGGGATAGCAGTTCAACTGCTCTCTTTTGCTAGTTCCTGGCTGCATAAACAGGACAAGGATGAAATCAACTTTGTTAGAAAACTCTCAGACTATAATGTTGAATCAGACAAATCAATTTTAGCATATGTCCGCAATGAAAATACTAATGGGGTGGTAATTATAGGAGATAAATTTTAGTGTTTCTCCAACAAATTCTAACTGTACGGTGAAACTAACATGCAGGAGCTTCAAAGCCTTTACATAGATACTGACTAAAGGTATTGAAAGTTGCATTGCAATCGATCACTTTACTCAGTGATGGTTAACAAAGATACAAACATCGTACACTCCAGCATTTTTCAATAAGAGACCATCCGGCATCAGCAAGCCCATTGATGGCTTCTTTAAACCTTGAAATTGTTTTTAAAAAATACAATTATGACTAAAGAAGATCATAATAACAACAATCAGGAATTTGTTTGTATTGTTCACGAACCATGAAAATTATGATAGCAAAAAATTCAGAACTGGAAGCCAAACTATCACCAATTCGACAAACATTCATCAGTGTTTTTGAAATTTGGATACCGGATTCATCCATAGTATGGGTGTGAACACCAGTTTAAGTCATCTTGATTGCGATTCATGCCGGTAGCAATTTCCACATTACAAGACATACTAGTGCTAAATAGCAAGAAAAAATCTTGAAAACTTCGAATCGACTATGACAAGGCATCAACAAATCGGTTCCAAGATGTGTGAACTAATCAGCTCAAAAAGGAACAGAAAAGGAATATCATGTTGTGTTTTCACATGTGAGTGCAAAAATCTTATCAGCCTGCAAACGCATAGTTGATAAAGTTGGGGTAATCCAGCGAACCATGAAACATATAATTTATAACATATAATCTGATAGGAAATATGTTGTGTGAACTAATCAGCTCAAAAAGGAACGAAAAAGGAATATCATGTTGTGCTTTTACATGTGAGTGCAAAAATCTTATCATCCCGCAAACGCATAATTGATAAAATTGGGGTTATCCAGCGAACCATGAAACATACAATCTGATAGGAAATAATGTTGTATGGGACCCTAAAAGTTAATTATGTTGATTATGCCATCAACTGAAAAAAAACTATATTATATGCAACCAAGGTCATGTCTGACAAAACAAAAAATGCTAGCATCATGTGATGATTACCTAACCATAAATAATTTGTATCAACAGTGATCATATCTCGAAATATACCATTTTGCATATCCGAGCAGGTGCTCGTCTTCACAAATAGAAGTAAAAAACCTAGCTGCCATAAATCCCCAGCATACATAAAACAGAAATCTAGATGCAATGCCTTTAATTTGTACAAAACTCGGACAATGAAGCAAAACTACAACTAATAAACCTATATAATACAACCAAATTTGATGGTGAACCATTTGTACATGTTATAAAACTAAAGGCAAAGAATACATATGAGGGGGGTATAGGATACCTGACGGACCGGAGGGATTCGACTAAGGCGAGCTTGGTGTTCAACATGTGTGCAATCAAGATGTGGCAGCCCAGCAACCAGGCATTGCGCGTCCAAAAACAGAACATAAAAAGTGAAAATAGAGGGTAAGTATCATTAGGGTACCACAAATTGTACAAATAAGGAAAAAAAGAAAAATGTTCTGTACAATAAGAACATAGGGCACATATAGATTACACACCAATGTTTTGAAACTAGTTGGGCGTGGGCCAAAAAACAATCAGTACACCAGTGAAGGCCCTAACACCACAGGCATACACAGAAATGGCTTCTAGATATTGTGCATTGCATAGAGAAAAAGAAAGAGTTGTAGTCCAAACCCAAACACTGAAGCAAGAAAGAACAAGATAAATCGGAAGTGGAGAGATGAGAAAGGAAAAGCAGTACTGAATTTTTGAAAGCTAACTATTATATTTGCATGACAAAGGTAAGTTTGGATTTATTTATAACATTTCCTATTCTTACAGTGCTGCTCATATTTTTTAGAAGCCTTAGAAGCCTGAGAGAGCAATGATTCCATGGCTCTGAGATGTATTATTATTTTTAGAAAGATTAGTGAACTGGATTTATAAATTAAAGAGCAAGTGAACTGGATTTATAAATTAAAGAGCAAATAAATATTGTTATATACGGTTCTTTATTCTAAAATTAGTAAGTGTTGGAAAACAAAACAAGGATAGTAAGGAGGTAACAACAATATGAATAACACACTAGCAACCCGTTAGATTAACCAAGCAAAAGAATATTAGAAAACTGGATGAGATAAAACAGGTTTCACAAATGTTGATTGAAAATTTAAAAAACAGGTACGATGCAGGCAATTCCTTGCAGTATAATCTGTAAATGACACAAATAAGCTATATCTAGTAAGCTAAACAGCCGCCAGGCTCATTTCACGCAACATGGAAAAAGAAAGAGAATTATCCAAGGAGAAGATCACAGATCGATTGTAATGGCAGATGAGATCACGCCGTGTTGCTGCAGCAGTGCTAGACTGTTGTTTTGCATTGCATCTTCGTGCAAATATTCATGAACAAAAATATCAAAATAAGACAATCTTCTTTAGGGTCTTCGATCTGCACACAACAGGGGAAAGTCAGATTTGCCAATCAATCATTAATCCCCATCCCCAACAGTAAAGGGACCAAAACTGGGGTATCGAACGTGAGTGTACCATACTAGGGAATGGCTGGGGTGACGATTGTCCTCGTTCGATCGTTGCTTTGCACGCCTGAAGAAGAGGATGCCGATGACGTCGGCGCCTGAAATTGATCCACCATGGGCAGCGTTGTATGAGGCTGTAGATAAGATGAGGCCGCCGCCGCCGCCATCGAATCAACTCAATCAAGCAGAAGGGCTCTGTCGAGGGGAAGCTGTGGATGCTGCGGATACGACGCCGAATTGCTCAGGCATGAGCTGCAGATAAGGCGCGACCGCCGCCGAGGATTCACTCGGCATAGGGATTGGAAGAAGGTGAAGAGGTGGAGACGAGAAGAAAAGAAACTGCTGCCAGCTCAAGGCAATGTGATGGGTAGCAGCCGCGGGCCCAGGTGCAGCGAGCTCGCCGTCGCTGAACAAAGGAGCAGGAGCGGCGAGGAGCTGGGGCGGTGGTGATCTGGGTTCGAAATGGAAAGAGGAAACTGGTCAAAGCACACAAAAGTGCTTTAACATCAACGTAGATGCAGTGTTCAGATTGAAATTCATAAGAGACAAGTTTCAAAAGTACATTTTATCAGCTGACATGACAACATCAACCAGCGATACCAATCACCCATCTGAGCGTGTTTATACTGATCTTGTTAAGCTCTCCAACAGCATAACGAGCTGACTCGGCTTGTTAAGAAAACGCTACGACCTGAGCCGAGCTAGTCGTGGGCGCTAATGAGTCACAAGGATAAACTCATTCCGTCTGAAACTTGGTCAAACAAGAATATTCGAGCTATACGGACAGAAATAGAACCCAATATTTTGCTGTGTGTCACTGTCCAAGAAGTACGCGCCCATTTTGCTCTCTACAGTCATTGACAGTATCACAATGTCACCATTTCAGTAGTATCATAGTACTCTTATCTAGGAGAGTAATATAGAGCGGTTCATATGCTTGGGGCAACATCGATTCCTATGCGATTTAAAATAAACTGGTAATCTTATTATTTGAATTGTCATTCTTAAATACCAACTGTTTGTAGTTGTCTGCCGTTGAAAAAAATGGTTTTGCTAATAACAACCCCTAGCAGACTAAAAATGAAACATATATACGTGTCAGCAATTTTTAGCTAAAGGGAGGTCCGTCATAGAAAAGCTTTTTTTTTTTTTTTTGAACCAGGGAGATTCCCCAATCCCAAGTACAGTGCAACGAAATCTGGTGGAGACCGAGTTCAAACCCGAGTAGCGAACGAACGGCTTGCGCTGACCAAAAAATCAAGGTTTTAGAGATATCATGGCACAGTACTTGGTTTCAGAAATGGTAAAGGATCCCTTGGAGTCTGAGATCAGCCAGGATGATGTGACCAACCATAACTGGACAAGGGGTCTTTGGGGAATGGAATCAGCAAAGCAAATGACAGAATGTATTCATCTTTAGGACATTTGTTCAGCGGGTTCAGCAATCTAACCAGGGAACAAAATTGAATGGAAACACACCCACAATACTAATCGGATTCACTGTCATGGGCGTCGTAGCCTTTAGAGCTGCCTCCTGCTTGTTCGTAATGGTCCTCATGCAGATGCAATGGTCCTCTAGCAGATGCAGTACAGTTGAGTTCCCTCCCGCCTATGTAGATATTAATATATACCATTTCAAAAACAATCTTCACCATTACAAAAACAATCTTCTACACCATATGACGCATGGAAAACAATATGTATTTGGTGCATTTCGATCTGCGACAAGATCAGCACGCACGAAGTACCGGCTCTGTACCTTTGCTTCAGCTCCAGGAGTCTTCTACTGGCTTTTTCTATGTTGGCAGTTGGCCCGAGGCCGATTTAAGAAAATGAACGCTTGTATGGGTAAAACAAACTTCAATCAATCGTGTACAAAACGTATTTGTTGAGCTGTATACGTATTTGCCGGTCGAAAACTCACCAGACTTTTTAACAACGACACCGATGGACAGACTTTTTAACAACGGCACGAAGGACAAGCTTTGTGCACTAACACTCAGACCGCTAACACCACACTTCAACAATGAACTATACACACACCACACTTCAACAATGAACTATACACGTAAAACAATAGTATCCGGCAACAACTCAGACATTGTTGCAGACCAAAGCATTTTAAAATTTACCAGAACTGGTAGGTTTAACACTCAAGTCACAACAGAAGCAGGTATCGAAAAAAGCTAAGGCACAGGTCTACAGCAATGAAGAAAAACAGCAATTAGGAAATCAAATGTTTTCTAATCTATCCAAGTTTTGTTTCCAAAAACTCACAAGGAATGTTTACTAATCTATCCAGGTTTTAACACTCAAAAACATAGAAGATGTAAAAATGGGTGATAGCTCCACTAAATCTTAGTTGATGAGCAATTGGACTTCCACAAGTCCAAACAGGCCTATTTACCGCAGACCAACAGAAAAAAAGAAAGCAGGAGGTAATTCACAAGTATATGTCTTGTGAAACCAATCAAGAAAAGCAGGTCCACATACACAGCACCACCACACTAAATTTTCTGTGACCAAGTTAAGCATATGGACAAATTACATTCATGAATTTAAACGCGTTGAACAATATAAACAAAAAAGGCACATTTTAGAAAACCACCATCAATAGTCATGAGGCTTAGTGGCTAGTGTTGTTATATATTAACAAATTCTAACATCAATACAGTAGCATTCCAGTTGACAAAACTTTCAAACAAACAAACACCGACTGCACAACACTCAAACAAACTCTCAGACTTTTGACAATTGAGTTTTAAAACCAAATTGATTTATAATTTAATAAAAGAAAATTAAACAACTAGATTAAATGAAGCTAAAGTTCCTATAGAAACAAAGAAATAACGCAATGAAAAACACCACATATCGATGAAAAATGCTAGAAACAAAAGAATTGAAAGTTCCACAGTTCTGACAACATGCTGGATAGCAAATATAACTTACTCTTTAGTTATTGAAATAATATAAAGTAAACCAACTTCCAAGTTGCTCAGTAACAAATAAAATTCAGTTCACTAAATATGCAATTTCTATTGAAAGTGTGTACCAAAATCAGATTGGATTGACAGGATAGCATCTGACTCTAGGTCACCATGCCCTAGCTAACACACCCACATACCTAACCAGCATTGAATAGTACAGCAAAGCAATGAAATCATACTTAATCTGCATTGGACATAACAAACCCAAGCTGCAACTCCAAATTTACTCATAGATCTAAAAGCAAACAATTCAGTTTCAAAACATCATAAGGACAATTTCCAATGTCAAACGCAAACATTCAAAATAAAAGCATTCAAACAAAACTAATAGTAGGAACATATTATTGTAACTTAGATATTACTTGAGACACCATTGGCGCAAGAATATAAACCTCATGTCCATCATATGCAGATCCAAAAACTTAAGAATATAGTGCATAACAGACAGTTCAAAACTTAATCCCCACAAGATGAAACCAGCGATCTTAACAACATAGATACAGTTGTTCACAGCAGCGCCTAGCCAATGTAACCAGTCACACACAGCCCAATCACGATAGATATTACGGCCAGAGCAAGATAAGAGTAGTACGATGAAGCCTGTCGATGGTTCTGCCACCTGCTGATCCTGCTGAACCAGGCGGCGGCCACCGCGGTGAGGACGACGGCGACGGCGAGGGTTCTGCGGTGGCTGGGCCCCCCTGCGGCGGCGGCTGAGGTACCTGTGCCACCCCCTCGTGGACCTCCTCCACCTCCACCTCCTCGTGGACCTCCTCCACCTCCACCTCCTCGTGGACCTGCTCGTGCTGCACCTCCTCGTGCTGCACCTCCTCGTCCACCTGCAGGTGCTCCTCCACCTCCACCTGAAACTTGATGCGTAGAAAGCTTAATCCTTCAATGATCGCTGGAGGGATCAGAAAAGCAGAGTCACCCGCTTGAAGAATGAGAGGGCCTGCCTTCTCCAACTGCCGTCGGATAGAATGGATCACAGGTGCAAATTATTGAAAAAAAAAACATTTTTGAACAATAAATCAACAGCAATCAATTGAACAGCAGAGATTAATCAAAAAATCAGTACAAGGTCTTACGTCTCATTGCTGGAAGCCGATGTGCAGGAACTTTGTTGAAGGCAGGAACATGAGAAAAAATTCTCGGCCCTCTCAAAGGCGGAGTTTAGATACTCTGATATCAGCTCATAGACACCACTCAACTTTGTGTTTACTTCACTCTCAAGTCAAACCGGCACAGGGACCTAAATCAACGAGTCAAAAAGATAAATATTTCCATGAGATACAAATAGCGCAAGATCCATAACAGATCTATGACAAGAGCAACAAAGTTGCAAGACCAACACAGAATAAATCAACGAGTCATAAGATACATATTTCCATGAGAGATTCATATAGCGCAAGATACTTGTGGCAAAATTTGCTATCCATACAATTTAAAGGCCTGCTACCGAGATTGCTATTCATACAATTTAAAGGCAAAACACAGCCACACGGGAGATAGTTGTAGGTTTGGCATGCCCACTGAAAGGGTGGCGCAGAAAATGTTCATGAATTCTGAATTTGTTACTTGTGGCAAAATATGAATAATCGTGCCAATGGTTTTAAGTCTGCCCTTTGTAATTTTTTATATAATATATAATAAGACATGCAATTCAGTAATATGTGAAAGGGGTACCGGTATTTAAATAGTCCATGATCAATGTACCCTTGTACAGATTATAACCTGAAAAAACAACTCTAAAACTTGGTTCTGAAGTGCTCTTCAATATATACAATAGTGACGTGGAAAGGAGAGGCAGGCACGGCGAAGCGCGCCTACTTACATAGTTTGCATCTGTAGAGTGTAAGTTCTGTTGCTTGTCTATCCACCGTTTGCTATTTCAATATTTTGTAGATCTCCTGTTGACTGTATTCAACTCTGACTTCTGGAATTATTTTTCGCTAACAAACCAGGAGGCGCATGGTGGTGCTGTGCTGATTGCCGTGCAAAGGGGAGGTGGGAACAACAGCCAGGGACCCAGGGGGCCTAGGCCGCTGGCAGAGGTCGTTCTGCGTCCTCGATGACCTTCAGTTGCAGCATGTCCTTGAACTCCTACTTTGGGTATGCTACGCTTTCAAATTCCTATACATGTTCTTTTTTGTTTTTGTGTCAAATTGGAAGCTTCCCTAATTATAGTTTTTCACTTTCAAATTCCTATACCTGTGTAATTGTATTTTTTCTTTCCCCTTGTCTTTTGGGGGCAAAAAGAACCTACTCAGCATCAGATGATTTGGTTGTTCCTTGCTTTTCTTTAAGAAGCAGCAGTTCCTTTTTGCATTGTCCTATCTATTCACATGTATCCAGAATTGAATGTCTTCTTTATTTAGAATATGTCCTTATTAGATTCCCAAGTACAAACTGAATGTCTTTTTTATTCAGAATCGAGTTGTTCATTGGGCGTAGCCTATACTTATTAGATTTCCGATTACAAACTGAATGTTTTTAAAATTAAGAATGCACATGATCCGCTTCATCCTTCTTTTTAATCCACTTATAAGCAAACTAAATCATTTGATTGCTTGATTTCATACAGTGCTTGCTTATGCATTAGGTCTCATGTGTAATCCTTCTCACCAATCTTTACCCTTGCACGGTACATATGGTGTGTGCGTGCTTTTCTGAAATTTTGCTCTGGTTGATCCTTCGTCATTATTTAACATGAATTTCTGACCATTCTTATATTAACTCCGTGTTTTACTCTAAATTTTGTGCATTTAGGACATCTTTGAATAAATAAGTTTTGTTCCACCCCTTAGCTTAAAATTGTTCTTACAAGTTTGTCGTCAAGGAGAATGTCATTGCTTTACTTTGGGTTCAAAGCAAGGAGTGTGGTCTTAAATGTGAGTGTCTTACTGATATACCTCAGTTTGCTTCCTGCAGCTATGAGACACCAAGTGTTGCCATGGAATTGTGCGGTCGTTTTCTCTTCTTGATGCAACGACTTTTTCCTGGGGTAGCTTGAAGACTGTTGCTGCTTTGTGCCTTGACATGGCTGCATCTGCCATCTGCTCAAGTAAAAATAGAGGTTGTTGCTCATGTAACGGTTGAAGTATGGCTTCCACATCCTTGATGTCCGTGTTTTATGTGCAGCAGTGGTAGTCGTAGGAAAGGAGGTAAAAAAAAAAAAGAAAGAAAGATCCCTCAAGCATTAAAGCTCCAAAATCCCTTTGGTGTGATATGGCCACTGCACACAGCATGTTTGTTGAAATGCGTGGAGGAAGCACGGGAAGGAGCCTGACGGAGGGTGACTTGTATTTCCCTCTCGGAAGACTCAAGTGTGTAATCTTGAAGTACTATGACGCTGTCAGTGTCCATGTAGCCCCCACCTCAATGGCGCTCAAGGTTGTGTCTCGCATACGGTTTGCGAGACGGCACCTGTTATCGGGCAGACTCATGTACTGCTCATGCCCAGCTTCGCCCTCCATGCGCGCTGCTTCTGCCGATGGAGCAACTTCTTCTCAGTTTGATTCTGCAATCCGGTCACTCAAGGACAATCTCCGGCCAGAGTCTAGCCCGGATTCTCGATTCCACACCGGACTCGAGCTTGGCTCTTAGGATCTTCATAAGGGTTTCACATCAGAGACATAACATTCACACAGTTGACACCTACAGCTGTATGATCTCCAGGCTTACTGCTGTGGAAAATCGCGATGAGATGGACAGCCTCCTCAGTGAGATGATCAGGCTGAAGGTGCCTGCATTGGAGCAGGCACTTAATAAATTAGTCGATTGCCTGAGCAGTAAGAACCGATTTGATGAAGCTTTGCTGGTAATCCAGCATGCTAGCTCTGCCAAGCTTAAGTTGTCAGTCTCAGCTTGCAACGGAGTGCTGCATGGTATGGTCAAGCAAGGAAGGGGACTGCGGTTGTTCATGCTTGCATACACTGAGATTATCAAAGCGGGAGTCCTCCATGATGTGGAGACATTGAATTTGCTGATCGAGGCTTTGTGTGAATCTGGTCGTTTAGACCTGGCATTGATCCAGTTTGACAGGATGGGCAAGAAGAGGTGTACCCTAATAGTCATACGTTTGAGATACTGATCACAGCATTTTGTTCCCACAGCAGAGCAGATGAAGCGGTGAAGCTCTTTAATAAGATGCTGCAACTTAGATGCTCCCCTGATAGCAGCTTCCATGCTCAAGTGATCCCCTGTTTTGCAAGTTCAGTAAAGTCAAGGGAGGCAATTACATTGCATCGAATGATGAAAGAAGATAACAGTCAGTTGAGTCTGCAGTTGTACTGCACCTTGATTAGATGTTTATCTGAGAATCAATTATTGCATGACGCTGCCATAGCGTTCAAAGAGATGATAGCATCAGGTCATGCTCCAATGGCAAGTACATATCTGGACATGATAAATTGCTACTGTTCAATGGCCAAGTTCCACAATGCTGTGAGCTTTCTAGAGGAAAATGATGTCACAATCAGAACCATATAATGTGCTGCTGTCATGTCTGTAGAAATGACAGGTTGCAGGATTCAGTAAGAAATCTTGAGAAATTGCACAGCAGAGGTTTTGTTGATTATGAGTCATGGAACATTGTTATAACTCAGTTCTGCAATGAAGGAAACATCAGAAGAGCATCTGAGCTCATTGGTAGAATGGTTGTTTCTTCATTTGCACCAGATGAGACTACCTATTCTGCTTTTATATCTTGTTACTGTCGATTAGATTGTACATTGATGCCTTGAATATGTTCAGAAGGGTAAGTATTAGTAACGTGTCTTTGAATTCGGAATCTTTCTCACAGCTTGTAGAGGTTTTGTATCATGCAAAGAGGATCGAAGAAGCTATTGAAGTTTTTAAATATCACTATAATAGAGGTTGCAGTCTGACAAACAAGTCACTTGATATGCTAATTCAAGGTAGTTGCATGTCTGGAAAGATTCACGAAGCAGTCAAATTGTACGTTGGCTGTTTGCACAGGCACTTCTTGTACATTCTCCACTTATGGCATAATTATCCAAGCACTGCTCCATTTGAAGAAGGGGAAAGGTGTATTGGCTCTCTTTGCACAAATGCTGATGGAAGGTTGTCGATTGGATGGGTATGCATACAATATTCTGTTGCGCTCTTTCCTCGCCAAGGAGACAATTATTGAGGCTTCTATCTTGTTCAACAGAATGGTTAATCATGCCTTTTTTTTTCCTGACCAAGAGACATTTGAATTATTAGTCAATGATATGGCCTTGTTTTCTTTTCTTAATACGGTTGCACAAAAGTTTACTGAAAGTGGTAGATACAAGTGGAATAGTGAGCCCCAGAATATATAACATTATTATTTATGGACTTATTAAAGAAGGCTTCAAGAGTGAGACATGTAAGTTTCTAGACCAAATGCTGGAAAAGGGATGGGTGCCTGATTCAAGGACACATTGTGTCTTGGTCGGCAGCTCTGGTCTGGTGGAGGCTAGAGAACTTGTTGAAGCCTACCAGACGGATGGCGACAATGTGACCGACAATGTGACCAACATATTGTTGGAAGGACTAGATTGAGGTCCGAGACATGTTTTTGTGTACTATGATAGGGAAAAGGATATGCCACTGCTGAAATTTTAGTGTTGACAGTGTTTCCAGGTAAAGTTCTCATGAAATACTGTCAATAATGAATACTGGTAGAAGAATCTAGAAAAGTAGAAAACATGTAGCAGAAAAGATAAGAGGGCTGTACATACTTGAAAGACCTTCAGCAAAGAAGATGGCCTGTACTTTTCAGACATTATTGTGCCATTTTAGGAAAAACACATTCTTTGCTATTAATAATAGTCTATGTGATGACTTAAATTGTACTCCTTCCGTTCCGATTTTTATAGGTCATTTTGGCTTCTCGACGATCGTATATCTAGATGCATAGCAAAAGCTATGTATCTAGAAAAAGCCAAAATGGTCTATAATTTGAGACAGAGGGTCCTTGCTTGAATTTCATGCTATTATATTTGTGACTATTCTG
Source organism: Hyparrhenia diplandra (assembly GCA_015847255.1). Lineage (NCBI taxonomy): Eukaryota > Viridiplantae > Streptophyta > Magnoliopsida > Poales > Poaceae > Hyparrhenia > Hyparrhenia diplandra. The sequence continues at coordinate 269,887 of JADLZK010009807.1, forward strand.
AACCCAAACTAAACTAACACAACAAAACAAAATCCACCAGCTAGGCCTCTACTAACATGTTGGGGTGTTTAAAACTTAAAACAGTAATACACAGTGACAAATTACTCCTGAAATAAAAATGTACTGTGTTTTCTGACAGGCTTGATATCAGTTGATACTGATCTGATAAAAAAGGAGATGGCATAGAAAAAAACATAAGATTCGGCCAGGCTGAATGTGAAAAAGACTGCCACCATAAGTTGAAGCCTCAAGCTCAGCTTAGCCTCCAGGTTTGCACCCTACAGTTTTGCACTTATAATTATCCCATCTCATTGATTTCACAATTGCACATTTTGTTTTTGTTTGGTTCTGTCTGCATTTGTACCCACATATTTTTATAGCTTAAGCAAATGTGTTTTCTTTTGGTACCTTTCCAGCTCACATGGGATGCCCGATTTCCTGATATATCGCAGATCCTCCCTGTTGGCTGTGGCAACTCTGGTTGTAAGGCTGTCAATCCTCCTTCGTGAAGCCCACAGCAATGTCCTTGCTAGAATCTGAGCATCGGACTGAAGTACTATTTTAGCTGTGCTTGTGGGTTTTCCTTGATTGATGCTGGTGGTTTCCCTTGTGGGTCTCCCATGTAACTGTACATAATGTGAAATTGACCAGCCTTCGCCTATCAGTCCTGTAGTGGTGTCTGTCTCAGTGTCTGTTGGTAAGTTGTACATGTTAAGTTGCCATGAGACTTGAAATTGTTGCCCATTTCTGAACTATAACATCAGGATCGTTGTCAAACTGTACATTCTGAAGTATAACATCAACACCGTTGTAAGCATTCAATTGAATCCACCGATTCTTTTGTCTTCGTATTCAGCCTTAATTGAGTATGGGGAGTTGGGGATATAAAGCACATGTTTGGTTATGCTTCAAAGTTTCCCAGGCCGCGGGAGTATACCGTAGCGATAGTACGGATACTCTACTAGTATATATACAAGTTGTAGCCTTGTTAGGTGCAGGTAAGTGCAACCGGTGCACTACAAAAGTCTGATGGTGCTGGGTAAAAAGAGCCGGAGGCAACTAAAATCTGACAAGTGATGCAGCATGGTCGAAATCGCGGCAATAGATGCTCTGTCAAGCTTGACAAAGACCTGTAGTAAGAATTCCTCCGTCATCTGATCTGTTGCAAGAGTAATTTATATTTTTTAAAAAAGCAGTAAATATTTATGATAAGAAATAAATCATTAGATTAACCACGGAATATATTTTATAATAAATCTAATTGAGATATAAACGATGCTATTATTTTCTACAGTATAAACTATCAAAATTTTAAAAAGTAACCTAGAATTTACATTTCTTTTCTGTTGTGGGACGGAGGAGTAAAAGTGTCAAGTGTTAAAGATATATCCACTCACTAGTTAGGCCACTAATGGACACAAAGTTGTTGGATGTGTTTGTGTTTGATTCAAAGGTTCGCTAGGTCCAACCGGTGGCCAAATCAAAGTTAGTCTCCACCGGATCCCGGGAGCCTGGATCATTCAGTCAGACACTCGATCTCAACGACGACTCTCTTTTGTATAAAAAAAAAAAAAACCCCGACTCTTTGGTAAAAATGGCAACGACGACTGCGAGCGTGCACTTTCACAGTTTTACTTGCGATCGATGGCTTCCGATTCCGTATGACGATGAGTCTTTGGATTGCCTCGTACAGTATAGTATTGGTGAAGTGTTGATGCAGACAGGAGAGAGATGTGCCCAGACCCATATAACGGCATGCAACATACTATCAGTGTTTGTTTCCTCTCTCTGATCTTATCAGAAATTGAGCAGTAACATATCAGTGTTTGTTTCCTCTCTCTGATCTTATCAGAAATTGAGCAGTAGAGACACCGAATCCTAGAATTCAAAGCTGCAGTTATCGTACCCAGTCGCAGTCATGTAGGTACATATATATCGATCTAATAAAAAAAACAAAGTACCTATAGCTGATTATGTTGACAAAAACGAAGTAATAATGCCAGATCTGTAAAGCAAATAATTAGGAGCCAACTATTAGAGATAAGTAATCTTAAGAGAGTCGAATCTGTACTTATCCGACCTTAATACAACAAAACAAAATGCACATCTACCTGAGAGGAACAACGGTATCATTTTGGAACGGTGGAAAAAAAAAAAAAACTCGTCACACACATAAAATGAATTAGCGATCCATTAAAAGCCTGCGAACTGGATTTGGAGGATTTGAATCAAGACATCAAGTAATAAACCCAAGAAGCGCAACTAGAATGTAATCAGTTGGTTGCAAGTGATTGCGCCGAGATAAAACATTCAGATAGAAGGATTCCTGTTTCACAGAAAAAAAATACAAGGATTCAAATAGAAGTAAGCTGCTTGTTCTGTCAACCAAAGAAGGCGTTCACTAGGGTGGGCAAAAAATCACAAAGTATGAAAAATGAGAGCAAAATCACAATTTGCACCTCAAAGAAAGGGCAAGAACACAACAATCTCTCCATGTTTTTGTGAAAATCACCTCATGCGTGGTTTACCAGACAAGGCTATACAATATAAAACAGAAAACACAGCCTGCCTTTTATGGATGTATGTCCTCAGGACTACTCTACTTCTAAGTCTTTGTCACTGCTCTACTTCCATCTTAATTTTCTTAAGACTGTATTCGGCACTAATCTTCTTACACATCTTGGCACACCCTATATCTACTTCGCGGCATCCTACATGGTGTAGATGCCACTCTGACATCACGCCCGTTTCAATGGACCTCAAAACTATCTACATCGATAAGCTGCAGATGCCACTACATATTATAGCCAGTTTATCATAAAAAAGCTCTAGATGCCGGCAGCCAAATTGCCAAAACACTCATCTAGTAAGTTGAATGTAATGAATGATGTTGGGAAACAACCAAATTGCCAAAACACTCATCTAGTAAGCTGAATGTAATGAATGATATTGGGAAACAATGAGCAGGCAAACCCGATAACTAATATTATATATCAATGATATAAACCAACAACAGTTCAGACCAATAGTTCAGCAACATGCTAATAGATAGATATCCGAAAAAGGTGTAGATGCAGGCAGCCAAATTGCCAAAAAACTCATCTACTAAGTTGAGAGAAATAATGAATGGTGTTGGGAAAACAACAAGCAGGCAAACCCAATAACTGATATTATATATCAATGATATAAACCAACAGTTTAGACCAATAGTTCAGCAATGTAGTAACACCACATGCTAATAGATAGATAACCAATAGTTCAGCACAGCAACAGAATAGTAATATCATCACATAACAGCACCAGATAATAGCAGTAACATACTAGTAGATAGATGCAGAATAAACACCACCACCACCAACTTAGGCACAGATGCAGAATAAACACCACTACCACCACCAACGAAGGCACACAGCATACCGTGCCGTGCCCTACACTCAGTTGCCTCCACCTCACCAAGAATGTAAACCTTCAAGAGGCCATCAGTGTAGTCGACGCCGATCTCAGCATACCCCCTTGTCCCCTTGCTGCTTCACCAAGTCCTCCTGCAGGTCGACCATGTAATTGAGTTTGGAGTTGGTGTCCTGAAGAAACTCTCTCAACTTGGGGTCGTCTTGGTACATGGAATCGGGGAGAGGACGAATCCTCCGCATCGGACGTTTCATGATGCTCTGGATGTAAGCGTCGGGCATCCTTTCCTTGGTCATCGTCACTGGGGGCACCACCTTCTCAGACTTGGGGTGCTCCCTCCCTCGGCAAACTTGTACATCCAGGCCCTGAATGCTGCATCCGCCGCCTCGTCTGTCTCCAGGGCGGCCTTGGTGACGCTGATCCCGCCGCCGGCCTCCTCCTTGTTCAGCCCGGCCTTGATGCCGCCGATCTCGGGGTGGAGGTGCCGGCCGCCGCCTTGGTGACGCCGATCTCGGGGGTGAAGCTGCCGGCCCCTTCCTTGTTCAACGGCTGAGCCTTGGTGACGAGGAACCCGCGGGTGGAGCCTCCGGCCACTTGCTTGTTCAACGGCTGAGGCTGGGTGACGAAGAACCCGGTGGTGGAGCCTCTGGTCGCCTCCCTTGTGCACCCCAGCCTTGGTGACGCCGATCAAGCCGGTGGAGCTGCCGGCCTCCTTGTTCAGCCAGGCCTTGGCGACGCCGATCTCGGGGGTGGAGCTGCCGGCCGCCGCCATGTTCAAAGGCTCAGCCTTGGGGACGTCGATCTCTCGGGTGAACCTTGTGGTCGCCTCCTTGGGAATCTCGCGGGTGAATCTGCTGGTCACCTCCTCGTTCCCCAGGACGGCCTTTGGTGACGCCGATCTCGCCGGTGAAGCTGCCGACGATCTTCTCCCTCGTCTCGTAACGAACCTGGACCGACCCTCCTCAGTCTCGAGCTGCATCTTCACCGAGCCACCTCAGTGTCGAGCTGCATCTTCCCCACCACCCTCCTCACCTCCGCCATGGCCTCTCACGCGCTCGGTCCCTCGAACCCTAACCTCTCAAATCCCTAAATCTGAAATTTGGGATCGGCGGCGGCGGCTAAGGTCTGTGTAGTCAGTGTTGGTAGAGGGCGGACTGCGGGCTCCTAATATATATATATATATATACCCCCCCCACCACAAGGCCGGCCCGCAACCCGAAACGCTATCGGGGTCCTTTCCTTTCGGCACCGGACTCTTTGTTCCAACTCCGATCCGCCTCCTCCTCTCACGCGTTGCGGATGCGGATCCCTATCCAGCACCGGTACGCACTGGTAACCCGGCTTCGAATTGGGACGCCTTTTGGGCCAACCGGATGCGGTGATGGATCAGTCCGCCCAGCCCAAGAACATCTGGGCCTCGTTTAGTTGCAGAAAATTTGTAACCTAACTTCTAAGTTTTTCTACACTCTTTTTTAATCACATCACATTAAATACACCAAAAAGATATATGCTCGTAGCATTTAAATATAAGTAAAAAAATAACTAATTACACAGCTTTTAGATATCATCATGTATTTATTCTTTTTGAAAGTCTGGAATTCTTCTATGGTAGGATAATATTTACCACAAATAAACTAAACGTACTACAATGTCTAAATTCTAACTTTCTAACGCTTGGGTTATAAATTTTTGCCAACTAAACAAGGCCCCATTCGATTCATCTATCATAATGTGCATGTAGTGCTCTTGACATTTCATCTTTAGGTCTGATGAAGATGGTTAATAAGGGCATGTCTGATGAAGATGCTCTTGACTCGTTTAGGGATGAAAGGTACTGTCTCCATTTCTTAAGAACACTTCTCAGGTGTTTGAACTTGATTGTGATTATTTTTGCAGGGTCAACAATGGGTAAAGGTCAGGCCTGGCCCTGTCAATTTCTAGGCCTGGAGGAGCGAAGCGAGAAATGGGCCCTCCATTTTCATTATATGATTTTAATAAAGATTACATTTATACCTTTTTCCTACTTGCACTTCATCTCCAACAGTTTTCCATTTATTTTGGTATTTTTTGATTTGGATTTGGCTTGTTTGCCAACTCCCCATTCCAAATGCCAAGCCAAAAAAAAAGACTTTCCTCCAGCGGTGGGGCCATATTTTGGTTTGGCATATGGGAAAAGTGCCGGGCGAGGGAGGGAGGCGGTTGTTGGTTCCTCGTCGGATCCTCATTTCACAAGTAGGCATGCGCCGGGCATGCAAGAGACGCCGCTGCAGAAGAAATGCCAGCCCTCCCAAGTTTGGCAAAAATGCCAAACTCACTAAAATGTAAAAGGGATTTGCAAAACTCAATTGGAGCATTGTTTTGTAGACTTTTGGCAAAAAAATGCAAATGCCAAATCCATAATGCTAACACCGTTGGAGATGCTCATGCATGCTTTTTGGTGAGAACACTAGCTAGTATATGTAGACCTGCTGGAATTGGCCCCCTTGGCCGCCCTATGCCATTGCACAACTCGACCCCTTCCAGGGTCGGGGCTCGTAAAAGGTGCAACCCATCCCTATTGGACTTGAGTAATTAAGTCATCTCAGTTTTCAAAACGAAATAAGGGCCCTGCTTTGGAACGCCAGAATGCAAAAAAAGTAGGAAAGGAAAAACCACAGAATAGGGTAGAGTGAAAAGTGAAAAATTACAGGATTCTAAAATGCAGGAATTAATACTTGAGCTGTTTGGATTGTAGGAAAATGATTTTGAGGATTCTAAACTACATGTCCCTAAACAACAAATTAATTGCAACATTCCTATATTATAGAGGTGATTTTGGAGCTTCCTGGTTGTCCGCCATATATTATACTCTTATTTATTCAATATAAGGTACCTTGGCCTTCTTCTTCCGTGCTTCCATGGTCGCTGCCTCTCTCCTCCTCTCACACTCTCTTGGTTCTCATCCAGACGAAGTTCAAGGCTCGTTTTCTCTTATCGTGCAAACACACGATTGTTGACTAATTTTCTATGTGGTTAGCTAGCAACAGAGTCAGAGGAAAAATTCCATTGGGTCACCGCGGAGGTTTTATTTCCTGCGTTTTGCACATCAACCATTCCCTTTCCTTTGGAAAGGATTTCGCATTCCTCGTGGTTCCAAACGCATCCATCTAAATCCTTTCCTCTCGGAAACTTTTCCTCCAAAATTCCCGTGAAAAACCTTTGATCCAAACAGGCCCTAAGTGACGTTTTGGAATGTTGGTACAAATAGTAACCTTATCAGAGTAGAGACAAAGGAATCCATTACCGTAGTAGAGACAAAGGAATTTGGGAAAGAGGTGGTCTAATTAGCTGATGTAAAAACCAATCCAAATGTTCCACGAAGCAGGTTGTTGTTTATTAGTCCAAGTATACCTCTAACTTCTAAGGTAATCCAACCAAGCCCAGAGCACTAATGGCACCATTGAAGAGAAACATTTTATTGTAATCAGCACCTTATCTATTTTTGTCTTCAGGATTGATATATAGGTTGAAATCATCAAGAATTAGCCATTTTACATCATTGGGCATTGAAATATTTTAAACCATTGAATAAATGCCCATTTCCCAGCAGGTGTACATGGAACATAGATATTTGTGAGGACCCAACTATCATACTCCCTCCGTCCTAAAATGTTTGTCGCTTACGCCTTCGGAGAAACAACTTTAACAAATTATATATTTAAAATATTAATATTTATCATTCATAATTAGTATCATTGGAAAGATCTTTGAATCTAGTTTTTAACAAATATTTGAAGATGCAAATGTTACACGTATTTTTTTGTAAAAACAAAAAGTCAAATTTTGTGATGGAGGGAGAAGTTGGATTAGAAAAACACAACAAAAGAGGGTAATCGAGGGCTTTGTTTAGTTGGCTACAAAGTAGCAAAAGTAACTTTTTCAACTCCTGTGAAGCAATAATCAGAAGACTTTTCGCTTGTTTGTAGTAAACATTGTCTAATCATGGACTAACTAGGCTCAAAAGATCTGCCTCGTGATGTACAAATGTAATCCTGTGATTAGTTAATTTTTTACCTACATTTATTTGCCCTCCAACATATGTCTTTTGGTGTATTTAATGTGATGTGATGGAGAGAGAGTTGAAAAAGTAGCAAATTTTTTGGCAAAAAGTTGCCAACTAAACCAGGCCTCATTTTGAAAGATGTAGCCCTAGAGAACATAGTACTCTTCCACAGTGATCATGCCGCCACAAGAACCATTTGAGGGAAGGAATTCAAAACAATCAAAGATGGAGGGCAGATTTGCCTAATAAAACTACTATCAAAGGGGGGCATGTTTAGTCTCTTGGAGACAGAGAATGTCACATTTACTATCAACGATTCTGTCTCTGACAGAGATCCATTTTGATTTAGAGTTGATCCCACGCACATTTCAACTTAGAATATTCCATAATCTTACATCCATGGATAAAACAGTAACATGTTTGCAAAAGGTACTCCCTCCGCCCCACCTGAGTTTGTTGTTTTGACTTTTAAACTTCATGTTTGACCATCCGCCTTATTCAAAATATTTATGTAAATAATAAGATAAAAAGAAATTAATTAATATTTTAGTATCTTTATTGATAAAATAAGTCATAATAAAATAAATTATATTTGTGTAAAAAATTTGAATAATCTGAATCATGAATAAAATGGCATAAAAATCAAGGGTGACAAACTCAATGGGACTGAGGGATATTTTCAGATATCTATGCCCTCCGTCCTTTGAGTTTTGTCACCTTGGATTCCGATGCTATCTTATTTAATGCCTATCTTATTTAAATTTTTACACAAATAAATTTATTTTTGCTACTTATTTTATTAATAAAGATACTTTGAATATTGATTAATTTATTTATGATTTGCATAAATATTTTGAATAAAACTGGATAATCAAACATGAAGTAAAAAATTAAAAACTAATTTTAACTCTAGATAGGAGTAAGACACTATAGGAAGCAGAAGAGAGACATGTACTAATCATTCTTAGGAGCCTAGTGACTAGGGCCTGCACCAAGGCTAGAAGTTGGAAAGCCCTGCAACTTTATCTCTTTTGCCATCATCTTTGGATCTGTTGTTTTTGAAGAAGCTTGATCATTATCTGTCTTTTGCAACAGTAGACTTCTTGAGATTTTAGCTTTCGGTTTCTCCACATTAGTTGTTTTTTTTCAGCTTGGAGTACAGGTGCTCATATCTAAGAGTGCTTCAAGGTTGATCTTCAGAAAGAGGAGCCTAGATCTCTGACTACAGAAGAAGACAAAAGATGTGCACCTGGACAAAATTTCTCTTTATAGGTAGGAGATCTATTAACTTTAGTGACTGTAAAACCCATGTTTTACATCATTTAAAAATCATTAAAAAATTAAACTTTTATAATTAACGACTAAAACTTGACTAATTTATTTTCAGCATAACCGAAAACCCATAAAAAATTATAGACATTGATAGTGTATGAGTTTACCTATTCATAAGCTAGCCCAAAACCCTAGGCCCCAACTGCTTTAGCAGCTTTAGCAGCTTTTGCCCCAATACAAAACTGAAAACAAGTCTTCCATGCTTCCAGCTGGTATTAGGCCAAATATTTACTCACATGTCGGTTACATACATAATGGTCAGCGGGCGCTGCTAGCCGATGGGCGTCCCCGGGCAGCGGGTGTGGCCTCCCCAGCCATCACGGCCAGCGCCGATGGTTGGGTGAGCGTGGCCATCCCTATGTCAAGAGGAAGGAGAACGATGCCTACCTGTATGACATATGGGGCCCACCTTGTCAGGGAGCTTTTTGTAGGAAGAAGAGAAGCCACATGTTTAACCAAACGGGCTTTCAGACCATGTTCCACAACAGTTTTTAAAAGTCACATCCTAAACAGTTTTTCCCAAAAGCAAGAGCTCAACCAAAGCCTCATCAGTGATCAGTCTTGCTGACGGCTCGAACTGCGTATATCACACGAGATCACCGTTGCCACCATCATTGCCACTCTTTCTCTTGTAAGCTTACACCTCGAGAAGAGCACAAAGGCGACGAGCTCCACGGCGCCGAGCAGAGCAGTGAGCAGCCAGTAGAAGTAGTCGAGGTGGGCGCGGTTGAGGTTGTTAGAGAACCAACCAGCTCGTCCCGCTTTGCTCGCTGTCGTCTTGTCAATGACGCAGATGAGTAGCTACTGAGGAGGTGGCCGACCCCGAAGATGCTCAGGAACAGGGGCCAGCCCAAGGCTCCGCACCACGTCGGGGACCTGGTCGATCGTAGAAGAACTCCTGCAGCCCGATCATGGCGAACACGTCGGCGATGCCGATGAGGACATACTGCAGGACCATCCACCATGGGGAGCTGCGCCTGCGGGTGTTCCCCAGACCGGCTTCCGCCGCGACCCGGAGCTCATCTCCACGAGCGCGGACAGGGCCACGGCGACGAGGGAGAGCGCCAGGCCGGCGCCGACCCTCTGCAGCATGGGCCTACCGTGTAGCGCCGCACGGGGGCACGAAGATCCGGTCGTACACCGGGATAAAATCGACGATGCTGACGCTGATGAACGTCTGTAGCGCCGACGGCGGCACCTTGAACCTGGCGCCGATCCGGTGGTCCAGCGTCGTGGCCTGCTTCACTTCCTCGATGGCGACGGCGTTGCCCTCGTCGCCGTCGCCTACTTTTCTGCTTCCAGCAATGCACGGACTGTCATGCCATTGTCACGCAAGATGCACAGCAGCAAAGAATCAATCGGAGCGCACAGCAGAGCAATAGTGAATCTGTGCTACATACCTGGCGCGATGCTTCGGTGCCCTGCTCTGGATCAACGCCAGCAGCGCCTTGCCGACACGCGAGGAAGGGGCTGCACTCCGTGGTGGCCGGTGTAGAATCGGTGGTGGACCTGGTCCCGAGCTGGAACAGGGCGAGCGAGGCGACGATGACGATGCAGGATGCCAAAGCAAAGGCCCCGGCCGACGTTGTCCCTGCACGTAACTGGAGACCATGGTGGTGGCAGCGGTGCCGGCGCACATACCGAAGTACGTACCACCAGTTGAAGAAGGAGCTTCGTGCCAAGCTCTCCTTGGGGTCCTTCTCGTCATACTGGTCCGTCGCGAACGCCTGTGCGCACGGTACGCGCGCCCCTCGCCCAGGGCCACCAGGTACAGCGCCACGTAGAAGTTGGCTATGTGGCCACCGCGCAAGGCCGGCAATGCCGCCGACAGCGACAGGGCACCCATGCTCTGCAACGAAAAAACAGGCCACGGTTGAAGAACACGACTTGTCCCGATCGGCGGTCGAGCTCCCGGCTGCGAGAGCGAGGGGTCGGAGACGTGTGGGGGAGACCGAGACGACTCATCACCACAACGAAGATGAGGGAAGCGAAGACGATGGTTTCGCAGTTCATCGACAACGGCCGCGAGATCATCAACGCCGACCGCTTTCTCGTCAACACGTTCGCCGATGCCTTGGAGCCGGTGACGCTCGCCGGCCGAGAGACGACGCCAAGGTCGTACCCGGGTTCCACCGGTGTACGCCATCGGCCCACTCATGTGACATGTTGCATCACAGCAACAACAACTCAGCTCCTGCTGAGGTCGTCGTCGACAAGGAAGATTCAGACTCCTCCCCGTGGCATGGCTGGACGCGCAACCAGCGCGGTCAGTGGTGTACGTCGCGCGTTCGGCAACCGCAGTCCGCAGCGCCGTGAGCCAAGCACAGACCAGGAGATCGCCGCCGGGCTGGAGGCGAGTGGCTGCCGGTTCTTTGGGTGCTCAAGACCACGAAGGTGGACAGGGACGACAGCGTCGAGCTGACGGGACGTACTCGGCGAAGGGTTCCGGGGAGCGACTGCAGCAGGGGCAGTACGGCGTCGTGACCAAGGCGTGGTGGACCAGGAGGCCGTGCTAAGCACCCGTCCGTGGGGGGCTCTACCACCAGGCAGCAGCGGGTGAAACCTGGTGACAGGTAAGCCGTCGCCGTGGGCTGCTGCTGCTGGCGTGGCGTGGCCCAAGGCGGCGATAATTGGACGCGTGAACGCGGTGAGCGGCGGGTCGGGGTGTGGATGGAGAGCACTGGAGCTGGGATGGGGAGGGATTGGCTGGTCACCGCGGAGGAGATCGGGAACAAAGTCAAGGAGGTCATGTCTGACGCGGCGGTCAGGGCAAGGGCGACGGACCGGCGCGAGAAGCGGGCATGGCCGTCGCAGAGAGGGTGGCACCAGCCACCCGGAGCATGCAAACAGTTTTTTTCCAACCTCAAAGCAACCTAGCTAGGAGCATGCAACCACGCGGTCGGAAGCAATTTTTTTGTTTTGGAAGGAGGCGACGGCGACCGCGCGGCCGGTGACGCTGCTAAGTGAGCGGCCAGCAAAAAAGAAACGAGCCGATCCGTGGCCGTGCAAAACGGAAAAGAAAGAGCCGATCAGGACGCAGCGTGGAACGGGGCTCCCTGCTCGAGCACAGCGTTGGATTGCTAGCTGGGCCACGTGGAGCCAGTCCGGGACTTGGGGCACACCAGGCAAGAATAAAACCAGAGCTCACCCAAGTTTTTTCCGATCCGACCGGGGATCCAGCTCTCTTTCCTCTTTGCATGCATTGATTCTCGTGTCTGTCCTGGTGGGGCCTGTGTGTTTTTTTTTCCTTTGCACAGCATCTAATGGATCATCACACCAACAAGCTGGTTTAATGAAGACCGGCCTGTTTGCATATATTGGACCTGAGATGTACCATGCATCAAGGTTTTGTACCTAGATGTGTATTTTCAAAAAAAAAAAAAAAAAGATGTGTATTTTTCGAAGTTCAAAAACATTAACATACCTATTAAATACAAAAGACCATTATTATTGCAATTTTCCTGCATATTTAGAAAGGATATTCAAGCTCAAAAAATATAAAAGTTCTATCTTACAAAGTGATATATACACTCATAAATATGGTGTAACCAATATTGTACTAGCAGTTGATCCCATAAAGAGGATACATATGAAATGATTCAATAATCCCCCATGAACACTATCAGGAATAAAGCTCATAATCTGCTCCTCACCCCTGATTAGTGATTTAAAAAGGAAACCCAAGACAACAAGCTCATGGGCACCTTGATTAAGCATTCCCTGATATTTGAAACACAGCCACACTCTCAATTTTCAACTTTAGCCAAAATATAAAAACTTTCATCTACTTATTTGCAAAGGATATATAATTACAAATATTGTTATTTTTCAACTAATGTTGTACTGATCCTCCAAGTGAAGAGGATAGATATGAAATGATTTTAGCCACTGATCCACAATAAGGAAGAGGAATAAATAAATAGATAATAAAGGAAAAGACCGAGGAGGTCCGGGCCGGCCAGGTGGGAGGAGGAGGCGCCTCATCTCTGCCACCCGGCTTGCGGCCTGATAGGCTGTGGGCGGGCGGCAGCCGGGCCGGTGGGGGGAGGTCCCCTGCACCTGCTCGCTCTCGCTACCTCAGATGCACAACCAGGCCACCTGTCGGGGAGGAGTTGGGAGGAGGCCCTGGGTGGTCTTGAGGGAGGCTTCACCCCGGTGACTGGGAGGACTGCTCCGACTCGATCGCGAGCGACCCCTGCATCCTCGCCCGCCCGCTGGCCGAGAGGGAGGTCGAGGGATGTCACAGTAGGGGAGAAGAAGAGGACTCATCGCTCATCGCCGTAGGCGCTCGTTTCGGCGGCCGCACGCGGACATACTCCGCCAGCCACGACCACCTATGTGCGGGAGGCCGGGAATGCTCTCAGAGCGGCACCGCGCCCTCGGCGCTAGTGCACAGATCATCGTACCGGTCGTGGCGGCGCGGCCGACCGGAGGATTCTTCGTCGCGTGGGAACTGGCGTGCGCGCCGGCCACACTTGTCGTAGCCACCGCGGTCGCCATCGGGCTAGCGGAGGCCCGGTGCCCGCAGAGCTCATCGGCCTTTGCTTCAATTGCCTCCGCGGGGCCATGTTAGGCTCAATACTCGACACCCGACACCGTTGCTTCAATCAGCATCTCGGAGGGCCACCGGCGTGGCATGCCCGCACTCCGCGTGGTGCCAGCTGCGAGGTGCCGCTCCACCCGGGCCAATCAGCGACGCTAACGACCACGGATGCCTAGGACTAGGACCTGGTCGTGCGTCGCAGCGGTCGGTCGTGGGGCCGATTTAGCTATCCACCTTCCCGTGACGCCACCCCTACACCTTTTCGCCTTGACTCGGCCCTTCGGGATCTGAGTTGAGAGACCGGGCGCCACACTGCTAAAGATGGTCGCTCTGCTCGGGTTGTGGGATCGCCCTCCATGCAACTCTCGACCGGGTGGCCTGGATTTGGTGGCGATCGAGTTCGGCCTCACGAGATCGCGGAGCTAGCGCGCGCACCTCCCTCGACGCCGCAGTGGCAGCCCTAGGCCGCCTCTCAGGAGACCTCGGGCCGGATCCACGCCCTCTTTTGCTATCCTCATAAGGGCCCGGCCGTTCGTCGATCGATGGTCGGAGCTGGTCCAGTGCGGAGTTCATGCCATCGACTACGCCCGTCCCGGTGACCAGCGAAGATGTGGCGCGCTAGGGGAGCGACCATTGCGTTTCCCGATCGGTATCGTCGCGATGGACCCGTGCTGCCAGGATGAACGTGCGCACCTATCGGGGGCCCAAATGTGAAGGGCGACAGGGAGCAGTTCGGGCCATCCTCTTGTCTGTCCGCTTGGGCGTGCCACTCCGCCGGTGTGCTCGCGGCGCGCAGCTCGCGATCACATGGGCCCTCGCTACCCGGCTACCCCATCCGCAGCTAGGCCCACCCCAGCGGGGTTGTAGCTAACTTCGTGGACACTGGACTCCCTTCATGCTTGCCGCGAGCAATCTGCCATCAATTCACCACCAGCACTCACGCGGGTGTCGCGCCCTCCTCGCGGCGACAAATGGACCTAGAAGGAGTGTCCGTCTTTCGTTGCCAAGTCAACCTTCCGGGACCCTAACCCGAGCGGCGAGCTCAACGCATCCTTGTCAACAAGTGGGAAGGAAGGCCGTGAGCGCCATGTCGCAGACTCCAGCCCCCATGTTTGTTGAGAAGTTTCACGACCACTTCAACGCATGTCCCCGTACCACAAGCGTGAGGTGGTGCGCGTGCTCATCCCCTACAACCGCCTGCAGGACACTCCACGGGCACCAATACGCCGGTGTGCGGTGTCCGCTCAACAGGGACTTCGGGAGGGGCCCGATGGGCTGGACGAGGACCGAGTAGCCAAGTCGCATTAGTCGCACATTAGTTTTATTCTACACCTCTCTAAGCGCCACCATTTAGGTCGACGTCTTTTTGTTAGTGTGTTTAGCCTTTGTGAGCTCCCAGCCACATCTAAGGGGGCTCACAGGAGGATGTAAAAACTTTAAAACGGATGAGAGCCCGGTTTTTTTGAGAGGCAGATAGAAAAAATAATAAAAAGAAATTTCCAGAGAAATGTGTGAGAAAAACACACGGCCCATAAGATGGCCCGTGCGCGCGCTGATCCCCTCTTCCGACAAGCTCCCTTTCCTTCCGCTGATTCCGCAGCATTCCTCCTTCCGCTCCGCGTGCATTCTTGTCTGCCTCTCGCTCTCCGACGACTGGTGGTCGGTGGCCGCCGCCCTAAGCCAGGCGCTGAGGCTTTCCCTTGGTCTATTCGCCGACGACGAGCACGCAGCAGGTACTCTCACCGCTTCTGTTCCCTTCACACTGCCGAAGCAGAGCGCCGAAACCCCTAACCTCAAGCTATTTAGCTATTTGATTGACAAAGCCTGCTGCTCTTAGCTTGATTGTGAAGTATTTGTTTGTCGTAGTAATCTGAAGGGCTTCGAACAGGCTTGTAGAGGGGAAAAATTGGA